>JAHZMW010001120.1:0-45508 GCA_027743745.1 Alloscopus bannaensis | reverse complement strand
CGTGAATGACATGAATTTGAAAGGATTCTTTCATTTCAGCACATCTGAAATGAAATGAAAGGAGGAATTGAAAGGAATTGAAAGACTTTAAACACTATTTAGGAGTACTGCCTAAATAGACTTACAGACAGGGTGCAAGAGAGCTTAGCCTGAACTGTGCGGAGAGCTTCCTTTATTCGTATAAGCAAGTGAGGATTCCAGCACAATTTGATGAATTGATAGAGTTGCATTTTAAAAATTCATCTAGAATATCTGTAGAAACGCAAAAGGTCTGCTGCTGAAAGAGTCGGGAGAGCAACTATTTTTTATACTAATAATAAGTTTCCGTTTTCGGGCACTTTACCCGCTTTCAGAATAATCACAACTATATACTCAACCCTGGAAATTATCCTAATTGTTTCTCAGATTATAGTAAATCACTGCAATGCATAATAGAGAGTTTATATATACGAAGTCTACAAAGATTTATACGTGTGGTTGTGAACGATTTGTCCACGTATAATCGTAGAGGAGAAAACAAAACGAAGTAGCAATGGAGGAGTATCAGTATTCCTGTAAATCACTAACCTTAAAGTCCTCCTCCAAAGTCATCGAAAGTGAGATTGAGTAATTCCCCTCTTACATGTATGTAGTAGAATAATAGTGTATATCACATGAAATCTTTTGGGTGTCTTTCTTCCGCTGAATGAAATGCTTTCACCTCACGTTTTATGATTTTACTACGGCATCTGCACTCTGTGTACACGATGACGGGCGATAAGTGGCTGCTTGCCAACAACATTTTAAAATATACATATAAGTCTATCCCTATATGACACGTACCTTAGCGTTTACAGTTTACAATAGTACTTGATTCACCTCCCGTATTTCTGTACCAACAAAAAACTGTTTTGATACACTTCAGTTGAAAAACGCACAGACTTTCTTCGTAAATACATATAACCGAATTTTGCTGCTCTGTGACATTGCCAATATTGCCATTGTCTTATAAAAATAGAACTCCGTCGACTATCGCCTGTCGCAAAGACATACTCCAACGTGTAAAGAACGGTTTGAGGAAGTTTTTTAATGTGGTCTTACTGATTTTATACTTACGTGAAGCTGAGTGAAGTTGTGTGTCTTTCGCAAATTTCACTCTTCTTCGGATTTGTAGTTTGTAGAATGTATGGATGGGGTTTCACTTAATTTTGGAATTGTATACTCTTTTCACGCATCTATTCCTCATAATCAAGGTGCTGGAGCTCTGCATATTTTCATAGACAGATTTATAGCATTAAAGCAAACAAGGTACAAAATGACATTCATGAACATCTGCGTGAAGCGTACAAATTTACTGTAGATATAATCAATATTATTTGCACAATTGCAGAGTGAATGTTCTTAAAATAACTCATGTATTAATCAATAACTACAGAAGCCATGCTGAGATGCTGATAGATCAGTTATTGTCGCCTACAAACGCATGCATGTATTTTCTCCCTAATTCCTTTTTTAAAAAAATTAGATTTAGTGACTACCCTTCTCAACACTAAATTTCATTTTCCAAACTTCTTTCCTTACTTTCTCCATGCATATCATCAATGACCAATATACATTCGCAGTCACCTAAAGCTCGTCTTTTCGTCTCTCTCAAGATAGTCCCCATTAAATTCCGCCACACATTAGTTATCCTCACCAAATGCCACATACCAATCTTAATATTAACTCTGGAGTATCCAGCAGACAAGATGCTCTCTGGAGTACCAGCATCTCGTCCTCTGCTCCAGCCAGCCACATAATAACCACGGAACGTTCTTTCTGCATACAATCCTATGCGCAACAGCGCAATTCTGCCTGACAAACAAGAATGAACAAAAAGCGAAGACGTGTCCGTTCAACTTCCGTTCACCTTTCATCACATCGTACTACGTTTCTTCCAGAGCGTCTTTGTCTGCTCCATTCACCATTCCATCCATATACATTCCATTAAATACACACATAACGCTCACCAAACGCGTATATAAAATGTATGGTACTTATATGTATCCACTGTTACATAAAACTTTACTATAAAATGCACGCCACCAGTAATATAGTAAGCACTCGTTGTGTGCCTGTCATTTAACCCTTTTTACTCAGAAATGTGTGAAGTGAGTACCACACGACCACACAGAATGCATGGAAAGGTTGTGCTCACGTTTTGGGTAGCATATTATTTTGTGCATTGTGAATGCGTGTGTGAGCTACGCAATAGTTCGTTGTGTGTGAAGCCAAGCACTTTGGTGAGCTTGAGGATAACCTTTCAATACTAATTTTCCAGACTTCACATCTTGTGATTGTGAATGCTGTCCTGCGTCTTCCAAAAAAATCCTAGCACATTTCTTGCTTCTCTCTCACTTTTAATCTCAGAGCGTGTGTGTGGGATTATTAGTCATCCTTTTCATAAAAAAGGTGACCACAACCACTCACAAGAGCAACACATTGTGCGGAGTGTTTGCAAAAAACATAATTTTCAACAGTTAAGTCCATAAGGGGATTTTGCTGGGTCCTTTCCGGTAAGTCATCCACGTGTGTGACGTGTGTCGTATTTTTGTTACAAACAACAAGTGATGATTTGTGATGATAGTAGCTCTAAATGAAGTTTTAATTTGTAACTTGTAGATGATTTATTAACACATTACACGTCTGTTAAGAGTACTGTCTGTTGACTATATTTGAGGTATTGGTTTTGTAATTTTCGCGTAGTTTCTTTAGGAGTATATATGCTCTGCCGGGGTTTAATTTTACATTTTAAAGAACTGTTGTCGATTTTGTAGAATTGACACGAAAGAGGGAATTCCCTCGTTCGTGTACGTGTAAGATTAGGACAGTTGTTGTGTAGATTCCGATTCTACACGTGTGATTTTGTGTACGACCACAAGAAAAGAAAGAGTGCTGTTTTGAGGATTTGGGGTTTTATAATTGGTCCTTTTTTGGTGTTGTTAATAACGCAGTAATTTGGAAGTTTTCTGTGTTTTATTTACAGACTCCTGGTCGCTGGAACTCATTAACTAGAATTTGACAGGAACGATTTGTACACTTCTTCAAAATGAGTGACGACGACAGAGATATGGATCTGGGGAGCGATGTAAGTTGAGCTTGCTTGTTAGATGATTTTTTACAGGTGTATTAATTGTATTGTTGTTGAAGCTATTATTTAGTTAATGAATCACAATTGTATGATTGAATCACAATTCAGGATGATGACGGGTTGGATACAGATGATGGGTTTAATGAGAAAACTAGCCAGAGTAGTACTTCATCCACGCCAACGCCTCCATCAACAAAGCCGATGACACAGGTTTGCAAAGTTTTTAGTGTGCTATTGTTGTGTGCGTTTAGTTCATTTATTGACAGTGATTACATTTATGACACAGGCAGAGAAACGTGCTCATCACAACATGCTGGAGAGAAAACGTCGTGATCACATAAAGGACTCTTTCATTAGCTTACGAGATTCGGTTCCATCCTTGCATGGGGAAAAGGTTTCTAAACGCCCAAATGTACTGAAACCCCTCCTTTTTCAGTAGTTTACGGTGTGGACGTAATGCTTGTATTTTATTATGTATGTATGTTGATGCTCCGTTGCCTCTGTTGATTCGAGCAGTGTTGTATCAAGTATAAATGTGCGCTTGCGACTTCTATGTAAATCTCTTAGATGGAAATAGCGTTCATTGTACTTGCTTCTTTTTAATTACAGTACGAGCCCTGGAAAGAGCCAAACTCGCAGGAGGACTTAGAGCCGCCAGCGCCGGGGCTGCTGGGAATCCCATGGACATCAAGGGACTTAAGCCTCGGAATTCTGAATCTGACTCTGATGCAGATGGGACGAAAACAGGATCGCCGACAATTGTTTCAGTTTCTTCTGCTGGCGGTGTGAAACGTGTAAAGGTTGTCACTGTTGCGAATACACCAAGATAACTCCTCTGCTGATTGATCCGAAGTCACATTTGTTACGTAACTTCATACAGTCCTGTAGGAGATTGATTTTTATGTTTAGTTTTTGTTTAAATAGTTGTAGCCTTTTCCATAAATGAATTTTGGACTATTATTATTCCATTTTTATTTGTCCGAACGTATTTAATTATAGGAAAAATGCATAGTTTCAGATGCCAGCGCATCAAATGGAACAACAGTTATGAATATGTATTAGTTATTTTATTACATAATATACTGTGTATCTCACTCATAAATCTGGATTTCTGACGAATAGGTTATTATTTTAATCTGAATAAATTCGAAATATTTTGCACTATATACAAAAAACAAATATATCAAAGTATTTTTACACATTACACATATTTATGGTATTTATGCATCATGCATGGTTGCAAGAATAAGATATAATATATACTTGATCTCTTCTCTCTCTCTCTCTCTCTTCAATCAAGACCCGTGGACATGCTTGGCTATTTTTCAAGTTACATTTCTAGAAGCAATTGCCAGAATTTATGTAGTACATACAACAATAACAAAATAATATTTTGCTTGGTAAGCAATGGAACCTTCTTTGTTTTTTAATCTACTTGTCGTATTAGTATACATATGAAGTATAGGTATGCCAAGCCAAGTCATCGATATAGCGATTTTCCCAAGTTGTTTGCTTTGATGATGGTCGTCGAACACATTTTACGTCTCGTGAACCAAGGATGGTCATGACCTATTGGCGTATGATTTGGTTACCCAGCATTCACAGCAGGCAGGCTGCTAGCAGCCGTTGCTCATGTCATTTGTTGTGTAATCAAAATACGATTTAATAACCCATTCCATTTAGGTATATATATTTCGGTCAGAGATAGATATGCAGGCTTTTGTCGCATCTATTTTCACAGATTTTGAATGACTGACCACTCAATACAGACCAGCCTTGCATGTAATTATTCTTCGTGGAAGGCTGCCTACGATTTAATTTTCATACATTCATTTTCTGTCAGTCTATGTCTTCTTTGCTTTGGCCTGCATGGAATTCTACCTGCGACTAAATTACGGGATGAACGAAGTGCAAATAATTATGCTAAACAAGTTTGACCTGGTGATAAAATCAAGAAATCATGAGCATATCATAATGTGAGCATGTCACATTCTAATGTTAATGCAATCTTCGTTGCAGTTTACTAAAAGTCACCCCGAAGGCAGAGGCGAAAGGAAGCAAATTATTTATCCGTAAAAACTCGTAATTATGGACAGAACTACTAGCCTTATTAAACGCATCATAAAACTTCTTGTCTTTAGAAAGCTGCTGTCCTATTCTGATCTGCATCTTGTATTTAATGCTAACGGTAACTTTATTTGATATATATAACCTAACTAATGAGACCTATTACTACATTCTTAATAACAACTTCAATCATTTCCAGCGAAGTCATTCATTTACTTCCTGAAAGCAACTTTTCATTCATTTTCTGACGTTTCACACGAAGAAGACTATGTTTGCATGGTCAAAAGAAATAGGAAAGTCTGATGGCTGGCTGCCGTAAAAGAATGAATTGTTTTAGTGCTCGACTTGATCAACTTTTCAGTCAACTTCAACAGTTCGACTGGACGTGTGCTATGGAATTCAGCGATTGAGAGAACAAAGGAAACTTGGCGTCCCTTTTAATTTCCTAGAATTTTCTTGGCATTTTAAGTTTCATATTTCACAACTTGCATGCAAAAGCCTTCCATTAGTAGTTCCCTGGTCTGGTCACTTATATATTATCTCTTTGGATCACGGGGTTGAAAATATAACGACAAAAATGCAAACCCCACAAGAAAATGGTCGTTCCAAACTGTTTTTAAGTATTATTTGTTCATACCTAGTTGTAATAGCTTGTGTTCAAATGTTCATCATTTACAGTTTGAAGGTAGAGATATATCACCTCAAGCTTAGGCAAGAAACCTGCACTTCGGAGGAAGTGATACCAAACGCTGGGCAAGTTGATACTAATAACTTTACAACGCCATCATTGTATTCTCATGAAGTTTGGAAACGTCACGCACGGGGATTTGGCACCTGTCCTCCAGGTAAGCACCTAATCATATAGCGTCTCTGCAATGATAATTAATCGAGCTTTCTTGAACATACTTAAAATGTACAACTTTTGTGCAAAAGGATGCGTCAGGAGAAAGCGGAGGAGAATAGGGTTTACCAATAGCAGACCTGAGGAGTCTACTGTTGCCCCCCGAAGTGTGGAATGGCATACAACAAAGTATTCTGCCGGAGACAATGATAACTTGGTTGGAGGTTGGGACTCAGTCACTGGATTTCCTGGAAGTGATGGGTATGCTGGTAGGGAAGGATTGCAGGGACCACCAGGTGCATCCGGAAGAATGGGAGTCGCTGGGCGACCAGGAGAAGCAGGATCTCCAGGGGGAAGGGGTTTGCCAGGATTACCTGGAAGTCCCGGATACAGCGGACTGCCTGGTGCCCCAGGTGAGTCTGGAAGTCCTGGATACCAAGGATTGCCAGGCGCTCCTGGAAGACCCGGGCTTCCTGGCATGATAGGTGAACCTGGAGGTCGCGGTATGCCAGGAGGAGCTGGGGCACCGGGACAGCCGGGAAGACGGGGTTCCGCCGGAGCTCCAGGCGCTCCTGGACACCCTGGAGAAAGGGGTCATCCTGGATCGATGGTAGTAAATAAATTATAGTAATTCCTGTGATATGATTTCTCTCATTGACACAGACAAATACTTTACGCAATTATGTTGAACTTTCTTTTAGGGGTCCCCTGGATCGCCAGGAAGGCCTGGATTGCAGGTTACAACTTGTCATGCGAAATCAGAAATGAATTATGAAGATATAGGGATATCTCAATGATTGTTTCGTTTGCAGGGGCCAAGTGGAGCACGAGGACATCCGGGTGGTTATTATCAACATCTCGACTACAATTCTCCTCAAATTAAAAGTCGTGGAGATCAAGGAAATCCTCCAGAAGATCCAACATTTGAGATCACGACAGCAAAACCTCAAAGTGAAGCGCAAATGTCAGAAATTTTACGTGAGCTACGGTTATTGGATCATCCAGAATGCAAGGATGAAGTGGATCACAAGGCTCTCATGCATGATCTAAAAAACAAAGGAAAGGTCTCTTTCATGATACTTGTCGACCTGGAAGACAGCGTGTACTGTATCGTTCACGCTTAGTAAATCGAATCGCATCTGTGATCTTATACGTACTTACTCTCACAAAACACTAGATAATCCTTTAACATGGTCAATTTCTTTAACAGACTTAAAAAACTGTTTCTATATTAATTCAGACATAACATTAAAATTCTATGATTATGAGAACTTTGATTTTGATACATAATGAGCGCATTGATAGAAGGTTCATGCACACAAACTGTTGGCACAGTCTGTGCCAACAGTTTGTGTGCATGAACCTTTTATCAATGTAATGAGTGAGTAATCTAAATAAAATGACAACGACACTGACAATTGCACGGTGCAGCAGCAGATATAAGTCGACAAAATTGAAATTTAACTTTATCCTCAAGTAGTTTATTCTCACGCTGGAACGGTGAACTTCGGTTACAAGTGTTCTACTCTACTGTACGCATTTTCCGCAGTGCACATATTAGGTATTAAAACTTTTCGTTGTACACAAGCTTAAAGCAGGACTACATTGTATGTATACCGTATATTGAACCAATATTTGATAGAATCTTAAGCTTTTAACGGTTATTTTATGAAAACAACAATACATATCTTTATAATATAAAGCCATTCTCACGTTTTATTCAATCCAAGATGTATGTTTTACAGACTATACAATATTATATTTAAATACAAGTTACAAGCTAGAGTTAGGGCGGTGACGAAAGAAAACTTAACTAACACCAGTTTTAGAGTGCACGATCAGTCGCACTTTCAGCCGTTCGATCGTACCCTACCTAATAAGCTTTAACCCAGTAACGTAAATAATCGAAAGCCCAGTAAGTGAAACATAAATTATAATACATAATTTATCAATTTGCAAGATCTTTTAAGTCACACCTGTAAGAACAATATATTTTACAAAAAGTCTGTGTTAGAGTACCATAAAGTTCCTCTCGTGGGAGGTTCCAAGCTTTGTTATACATCAGAATTTGAAGCCTGAGATACGGGTATTACGACATTTTCTGCTCTAGTAGATGTGCTTGGAATATTCATATTCAGACTATGAGAACTACTGCTCATTTGCAAACTCGGACTACTGAGTGATGATGTCAGTGAACTACTGGGGGATATCTGAGCGCTGCCCCGACTTGATTTCTCTGGTCTTATCAGAGGACGCTTTGCTTCAGCATCTCTGGATGAGCCAAGTCGTTCATTTAGGAGCTTTAATGCCTTTTGTCTGTGTTCACAAAATGTTACATTATTAATTAAAATACATAAATACATATACTCTTGAATTACGTACATAAAGCTTTAAAAAATCTTTAATAATTGAATCTATACACTATACCTTCTTCGTTCGGCATCGCTTGGGTCAGATCCCGGAAGTGAAATTTGTATAGAAGATGGGCCCGTGGCATCTGCAAATCGCTTGACTGGTTTTCGACAACACCCAACTTTGACAAAAAATCCAAAAATGGAATTTGCCAACACCGATATTGGTGGCTGTACGACATTCGGGAAAAAGCTAGAAATACAACGTCAACGTCTTAAATTCACATAGAACCACTTTAGGTGGTAGAAATAGTAAGAAATAAAAAAATCATACGTTAATACCTATACATAAATTATGTGACTAACCTAGCAAAACTGAAGCTTTCGGCAATATCACCCTTTGATCCATTACTATGTCGTTGATAGAACCGGAGGTATATCCAGGAAGTAAATGTTCCAGTAGCAAACATGGTCGCATACACGCCCTCCAACAAACCAATGGCCCAGGCAATAATAAGAACGGTCAGGACAGTCAGTGGTATATTTCTAACAAATAAAAATGAAATATTATATTATTATATCGTAGTCTTCCATTTATATTACATAAATATACTGTTAATTATTTTCAAGAAAGTATTGTAAATGAACTGGCGTGGCGCGATGTACCTATTGGTCAGCTTTCCTAACGGTGTTCGAACAATGACATGATCTGGCATAATCTGTCTTACAGCCACAGACACTGCAGCTATATATCCAGCCAGACCATGAATCTGAATTTCAAAGAGTGTGTCAGGATCAGAGGTAGCAGCGTACAGGAAAAGATAGTAACAAACACTCAGCACAGACACACTTAAATTAACAAGGACGAAGAAGAATATCATTTCCTTTGCACCCCACAGAGGTTCCATAAGTTTTCCTGTTGTAATTAAAACAACATAATCATTAATACATCACATAATATCCATTATCCATGATTTGAAAACTATTTACGCCAATAGCACGGTTAATTTTGTCATGTTCTTACCACATAATCCTACGGTAATAATATCCACACAAACTTCCCACAAATGAATTTCTAAAAACGGACTAGTGAGAAGCGTCCAAATGCGGAGCGAAGGAGGCAACAAATGACCCGGAGTAACGCTCAGAGCTTCTATCGCTGGTTTCCAGTAGGAAAGCATATATGAGCATATCACACAAATGCATATTGACTTCACGGACAAACTTAGATTCCCGACCAGCGCACCCAGCTCTGATCTTATGTAGGGAAGGTTCCTTCGAACCGACCGAAACGACGAAGAGGCCGACATTTTAAAGCCTTTTACGTCTTCTCTTCACCGAATAACTTCCGCTCTCTCCAGCCAGTATATACTAACACCAAACCAGTCTTGGTAAAATGTACTTGCGACCAGGTGAACAGAAGAAAGCGTCCAATATAGAGTTTGAAAACCAAGCGCCCTCGAATTTAATGTTAACTGTCAGTTAGTCTCCGTCAAAAAGGTAGTAACTGGTGCGTTTTTGAGCACCCATGGGACGTCTCCTCCTCCGCGCCCCTCAATACTGTATCTTCACTGCAAAAATCACAAATAAATATAGTATTTTAACCCAGTGTTACCCAATTCTAATATCATATTCAACAACTATTTGCAGCTGCAGCATGAACTCTTACAACGTTATCTTACCTTTCCAATGTCAATGACCATTAAAATTAACAGCTATCACTTCATCTTACTCCAAAGCAGCCACAGGTCCAACAGACAGAGAAAGTCAATGTAGAATGTTCCACTTCACATCGACAGACAGAATAAGGATGACGGTAATTCAGCGGGTGAAAGTAGTGAAACTAAGAGTTATAAGTTATAAGCTACAAGCTATAAACAGTTTTGAATTTTTGATCAGCCAAAAGACATTCCAGAAGTTCCAGGACACGTTTCCAGCATGCCACATGTGGCAAAGCTGTTGCTCACAAATACAAACTGACTTAAAATTTAAAGTTTAAATACAGAGTTGACTCACTGTCAGTGTCATCTCTCAACTGCTGACTCACCAGCCAAACGAGCTGATGATGATTATCTTTATCTTATCTTGGCTGACATGGGCGTTTGAACTTTGACACACATTTAACTTTAATGCTGACAAACTTTACTTAAAGGATAACAAATGTTTTATTTTTGTAAACTTGACAAATCCTAAATTGTGGTGACTTCTCCCTGCACACTGAAAATTTGATGACAAGATTTTTACACGCTTTTCGCATCTTTCGCATTTTTACATTTGTTTGCATCACCAAAACATATGATTCACGGTGTGTATTGGATTTTTGTTTGCGTTTGTCGTGGAAATGCGGAAATTGTTTTTTCCAACCGGAAATATTCATCTCACTTCAGTCATAGAGTGTCAATCGAGAGTTTTGGGGCGGGAAGTTCTCTCCTTGATATTGTGAAACATTTTTACGTAAAGAAATGTGCAGAAGCGGAGGATGCAAAAAGCATGTTTGACGTTTAGTGCAAATTTGCAGATCACAAATTTGATTACCGGAGAAGTGAAAACAGTTAAACAGTTGACAGTGTTTGAACAAAGAAATTGACAACTTGTCCGTGACAAGTTGACAGGCATTTGTGGCATAAATTGAGGACGGAGGTCGGAGAGACAAGTTGACATTAATCTCTGACGCGGTTGACGATATTTGGCAATCACGGTTGACGGCTAAAAGGTAAGCTTATTCGGTGTTTGAATATTATTCGATAATAAAAGTATTATTGAATCGATATTATCGAATTTATCGATATGTTCGTCTGCTGTATTTGTGTTGACGATTCACTGATGACTGACACTGAACAGTTTAGTTGAATGGATCAATTGTTTTTTTATTCTTAGGAATTGGCGACATTGGCGTTTTGATGACTAGGATGGCCGATTTGAAACGGCAACGGTTACCAGCAATGAAGATGACTCCTGGACTAAACCGGTTTATATCTTTTCTGGAGTCTTCGAGTAAATGAAATATTGTTGTTTTTGCTTTCAAATGCTCTGCAAAAATATAAAATATTTTAAGGTATTATTAGATGGTCAGTGATTTTCTCGTTGTATTTACAGTTTCAGAATCTGAAGTGTGTGACTCTGAACTTGATGATATCAGGGCGATAATTGAGCCTCGTGAGGATGAGAAGTACCTTTATCATTTGGCGCTGTACGTTTACTTGAACGATGAGGAATTGCGGAGCGCTATCCAAAGGCCGGAGAACGAACACGTTTTTTCTTTCTTGCCCATATTAGAAGATGAAAACGTCGGAGGTTTATCAAGTCAAATGTATTGTGACCTGGTTTGCCGCCTGGGATTGATTGAAGACTGCATTTGTTTAATCTCGTCACAATCCAGGAATTCTTTCCTGATGGAATCTGCGAAAGGCATTGTTGACCGAATCATTGGCAATGTTGTCGCCGACACCGTTTCATTCGACACGTACGATATTATCTTGTCTACGTTCGTCAAACTCGCAAACAGATTAGAGGGAAATGAAGCTCAGTTCTATTCAAATCTCACGGAGAATCTGCTCAGTCACTTTATGAATCTAACGAGAATTTCGCAGCATTTGAAGTTAGTCCTTATATTTCGCTTGGTGGGACTAGCAAGTTTGCAGCATGACGATGTTTTGGACAACGAAGTCTCAGTCCTCCTTTCCGAGTGGCGATTTGATACTCATGACCAAGTTTTAAAGAAGATGAAGTCTGCTGTGATATTTGAAACGCTTAGTGATACGCACGGAACCTGTAGTTCGCATCCTAACCGGATAGAAATATTATTGCATCTTCTAGACTCAGTAATTTCAAAGATCAGTGTTCAACCGGAGGAGCAACTTGACGTTTTGGAAACTGCACCTGTTGCTAATTTACCGTGGATGAACTACATTGGTGCTTGCGCTTATCTAGCAAATTTGATAATGGGCAAGCGAACAACGATCGACACTGCTTCCTTTCAAAACCTTAAACAAAGTCTACATAAATGGACAGACTATAAACCAAAAATGAAGACCGAGGACTTTCATAAAGAAGAGGAAGATCTGCTGGACTTTCAGAGCTTTTGTGAGAGAATGAAAACGTTTGGACAGCAGGATCTTTACAGGAAAGACTGGATAGAGAAGTTTTTGGCGTATTCTGAAGAAGATATAGTGAGAACACCGGAAGGACGTGAAATTGCTGGCAAATTCTTATTATGTGGAGCAGACTATGACGGTATAAAGGCATATGTGTATAAATCAAGCCTTGTGGGGAAGCTTGACGAAGCCACAAAGCAACTCGTATTAGCCATGATGATCCAAAATACATCCGTGGTTAGCCGTATTGAGGAATTTATCCAGGAGATATCTTCGTCGGTTATGGGAGGAAAGTTTCGAACCGCTCAGTTTGAGGCGAATTTAAACAGCCTTTGCACGCAACTCGGAAACATCGAATCCGAGAGTGACTCTGAAAAGCTAGCTAAGGTAGATAACACTGACTTCGTTTTTTATAATCTTAACCATGCTACATTGTAGATTCATTATGTTTTATTAGAATAATGTTTGATAATTCTGTTTTCTTCATTGGTTTAGCATCAATTACTGGTTGTCAGTACTTGTCTTCAAGATCCAAGGGAGGCCGTCTTGCAGATAATGGAACGCAGCGTGAGGACTCGGACATTTCGAGGTTTGGAAATGGCGAGACCATTTTATAATCTTCGTTGTTCATTGCCTGACAACTGCAATCTCATCCCAGTTCTGATTCCGCAGTGTTTTAATCATTTGCTGAAGAAAGATATATACCCTGATGCTATACTTGATCACATTAACCAAAGTTTGACCTTCTTAATTTTAAAGAATGTGATTACTTTTGGCCAAATTTTTGTGGTACTGAAATATCGAATTGCTAAAATGCTCACTCGCACCGGTAATGTTGATCTTGCAAAGGTGATCGAATTTGTTCAAGTTTTGCAATGTTTGGTTGGGCAATTAGAGGAGGACACTGAGCAAGCAGTGTTGCTTCGCAAAGTGTGCTGCAATGATGTTTTGACTGAAATATGCAATTTTACAATTATGCTAAGAAGGTTTTTTTACTCAAATACATCTTTGTCCACATTGGTGAACGCAATGAAGATTAGGGAGAGCCTGGCCAGCGTTTTGAAGTCGTTAAATGCATGTGGAGTAGTGATCAAGGAATCCAATCATCTTTCTGAAAACGATTTGGAGGATGTTGGTCTGCCGGAACTTGGAATCCTTTACACACGTGTTGAAAGTTTAAGATCTATAATTCAACGATTAGTTGTGGAAGCTCAATTGTGTAGGAACTTGGACCTCGAGAAACTATTGCAATACACTCTAGATTGGGTTCTAAATTCTTGTAGTAATGAGTGGGATCCATTGATTGAGTTCGTATTTGAAATTGTTTTCAAGTCTGAGTCTAGAGTGAGTAAGATTAGTAAGGTTCAGTGGCTAAATGACTTCTTGTTGGCAGCATACTACACTTCAACTCGTGTAAACGCTCCATGTGTCTTTTTGCATGCTCTAAAGTTTCATGCGCATGGAATTCAGACTGTCCAGCAGTTGGAAGGCTTGCGAGAGTTTTATGTAAGCGACATAGTTTGTACACTTGGAAGGCTGTACCAGATAATGTCTGTACAAAATGAAGCCGTGAAAAAGTCGAGCAAACATGAATCTGCTGCTGAGTTTAGAATTGGCGAAATCGGTGCTATCCTGCTGCGGCATTTGTTAAAAGTAGTGGAAGATTCGGATAAGAAAGGATGGAAACTTGGGGAACAAACATGCAATAGTCTCGTAAAGCAACTTGATATTCCAATGAGAGACAAAGTAGGCGAATCTATTCGTGTAATAATACTGAAAAGTTTGCCAGTTTTTGAAAAGTCGCCACTGGCTTGATAATACATTGTATTAATACTTTACAAGGGGGCTTTCCAAAGTACAAATGAATCCAGTACAAAAGTCAAGATTAAGCATACGGAGTGTCTTCCGGTCAGATTGTTATTTGTAGGGAATAGAATTATATATAAAATTGTAATTGGTGTACTTGTTTTTGGCAATAAATGAAAAGCACACTTTTGTGTCTATCTCTGGTTAGACATTGATGGCGAAGTTGAATGTCTCTGAAACTGACAAGTTGACTTAAGAAATTAACGATTAGTGTGATTTTAACCATTGCTTTTGCGTATGGTGAATAATCACAATAATGGTCTAGTCACGTCTGGTCAGACGTCTTTGCGTTAATTGCTCTAAATGCGTGTGAATACGATTCAAAGTGATAGAAGATGGATAGGGTAAATGTAAGCACCGCACATCAGTACATTCCGTCTTTGTTCTTCTTTATTTCCTTCCACATGTATATACTTTAATGGGTTTTTTTAGAAACTGGAGAGTATTCGCATAAGTTTGTTATTATTCCAAATTAGTATGTATATGAATGTACTCGTTAAAAACGGTATCTGAGGACACGAAAGGTTTACGACGCGACGACTTCATTATGTAGTACTACGGTTGACGATTGTAAATCTATTAACTTACTTTTGATACATGAAGAAAAATTACCTATTATTAAGATAAAGCTAATTTATTTCATATCGTGATCCCACTATATAGTCGACTTAGGGATCGTTAAATCGTTCATTTGTTATATCGGATTGAGTTGATTCTTTGATCTTACAAGATATACTATTGTTATTAGTATAATTGAACAAATAACCTAATATCCTCGCAGCTTGCAGTTTCGCATTCTGCAAAGCTACATTTTGGCTTGCGGACTTTATACAGTCTGCACTCACGTTCTACGTGTTATCGTAAGCAGTATCGTCGTATTCTAGATCTAGAACAAACGATTAGGGTGGCCAACAAACTAATAGCATACTATACTATGAATCACATGGTAAATTTATCATTGTGATACTTATTTTGAATTATTGTAGTATTACTTTAGTGGTTTGTTAACGTAGATCTTGTAACTTTTATCACATTATTATTTCAAAATTTTCAAATGCATAATATTATGCCGTTTACAATGTACAAGTTATCAACTCAGGCCGTAGAAATCTACTCATCTACAGATATGTCTTCGTCATTCTTTCGATGAGCGCAGTGGACCACATTATTAATTGCGACAGTTGTAAGTTGTAAAGTTGTAGAGAGAGCTCCAACTGGATTCACTCCCATTCTTCTTCATCGTATTCATCGCAAGCTTCATCATCTGAACTACTGCTGTCAGGGTTCACTGCTTTGTGACGTTCAGCAAGGGCTCTAGCCAGCGCACCTGCTAAACCATCCATGGCGTCCACACTTGGTTGAGCTTTGGCAGTTTCGGGAACCTGAATTATCCCAATGCATTACCAATGATTATCATATGAAATTCGCCAAATCGAATTTGAAATGTAATGTGGTCGTTTTTTACCGGTTTTAGATCAATTCCTCTTTGAATTTCACTTAAACAGTCCGAAATTCCACCCGAACGTTTGGGCTGAGAATCCACCTCGACTTTCTAAAATTTCCAGGCATCATATTCAAGTTTTTTTCAAAGTAAAATATGCTGAGGCAGTTTAACAAGAATAATTTGAATAATTTGAAACACACCTTTAACTGAATTCCTTGCTGAATTTGTTTCATTAACTGGGATCTATCATCCGCCACTGGTGGCAGTGAGGAAGCCTTCGGGCCATTACTTTCAGGTATACCATTATTATTGCTTACGTTTGCCATGGGGGCTGGAGGTGGCGGCGGAGGAGGTGGAGGTGCTCCACCTCCACTGGGCATCGGAGGTGGGGGTGGGGGAGGTGGAGGTGCAGCAGAACTTGGACCATTCGCTGCTGGAGGCTTTGGCATCATGGGTCGGTTTGAACCGTTACTTCTAAAAGACACAAATTGAAGTGAATATATTGTAGTTGCGTCACCACGATTGTGATTGTCTCTATACAATTCATGAGTTCACTTACACAGAGTGTGGATGGTAAGAAGCATTTTGTGCAGCACTCGACGTGGTCCTGAGTGGGGGAGGTGGCGGAACTGAAGCAGATCCACCTGGGTAGGTTGCCGCAGGCAGTGGTGGCGGTGCTCTTGAAGGAGGTGGAGGTGGCGGCGCCGGTTTATTTGATCCAATATGATTCGAACTAGGAGTCCTTGTAGGAACCGGAGGAGGAGCTGTACCAGTCGCTGAAGGCGGAATGGGAGGTGGAGCCCGTGGTGGAGTTGTTGAACTGGCTGAACGCTTGACTAAATCAACTACTCCGTGTTTCTCCATAAAACTGTTGAAAATTTATAAGGGTTCAACATTAGTTATCAAGATCATTGATTCAAGGAACAGGCATATTTATGAACGACTATGCCACGTTCAGTGTTACGTACTTGTAAATGAACTTTCGAGTCTTTTCATCATTCAGCTCATTTGCTGACACTCCAGCTTTTTCGAAGAAGGTACGCAGATCCTTATCTTCTAAGTTCAAATCAAATCCTTTAGCAGGATCCCATCCGACATGTTGGACATGTCGGAAGTCCATCGGGGTCCCAATGTCTTTCGCAGTTAGTTTGGTTTTCTTTTTATCCTTGTCCTTTCCTTTCGCTTTCTTACTCAGGTTGAAGGCCTTGACTGCGGAAGCGGTGGAAAACGTGTACGTAGTTGTGATCGTGTTTCCGTTTGGATACGACGGTGGTGTATGTACATTTTCGGAAGCATAATGATGATTCGTGTGAGCGGGAGGTACATTGTTGACTTGTGTTTCGAGCACCCTTGACTTTCTTGCATCTCGCTCTAAAAATCACGATAAATCATACAGATGTCATTACATTTACTCTATGGAAGCAGCTTCACAGTAGGATATCCTAACGAGCATGCTTGCATACCATTTCTCCGTTGACGCTTCGCCTCTAATTTACTGTCCAAGGCTTCGCGGAAGTTTGATGCTTCAGTCGGGTCAGCAAATAAAATGGCAACCATAGAATGCTGGAAACATTAATTCAATCATTCAAATTCGTGCAATAGAATGTATTACATGATTGCATATGGTCGTATGGATCCTTACATCTCCTTCGAAAGTCATAAATGTGGCTTGCGGCATTTGGTATTCGAATTGATTGTATATTTCCTGACGAAATATCATGTTTTTCGCCCTCAGAGAAAACACTTGGATGAAGTATGATTTTTTGGTTGTGTCTCTCACAAGACACACGGCTCCGGTGGAATCCTTCATCTGCCATTGTTGTTGGTTTGGAGTGGGTACTAATAGACGCCCAACTGCTGTAGCAAGGGTCTGCAACAATAAAAACTCACAATTACAAATAATTCGTAATCTTGTACTCATCTTCAATGGAAAAAATTTGATGTGGTAAATGTATTTACCTGTCTTCCTCTTCCCAAAATGTCGAATATCAAGCGATTCTCGTCTTGAGAGAGCAATAAACTCGGCTTATTTTCCGGTGGAGGTTTCCTCATTACCGCTGCTTGCTCCGGAGGAACAAGCTTCGATTGTTGGTAAGACATACTTGAGAAGTCTGTCTGAGACTGGGGGAATGGTGAGGTGGGTGACTCCTGAGGACTTCTGTAAAAGTCAAAGTTGTTTAAAGAGCCTGTCTCAACACTTGTTGTGGACCTTCGCTGAAATCGGTTCACATTGTTCAAGGGATCGCAAAGTCGCATCCCCCCTTGAAAATTCAAGGGTAACGTGTTATAGCCGTTTCCTATCTTAGACTCCATGTAAGCTCCAGAGAAACCTCCTTGATTGGCTGTTGGCGTTTTACGTACACCTCCACCCCCTGTACCATAGGGTGACGAGTGGTCAAAGGAGTAACCATTATGAACACCGTTTCTTGGTGACGTGTAAGCGCACTCATTTCGTCGATGATTTCGACCAACAGTATAAAAACCACTGGTATGAGTGTAATCACTGGTGTAACCGCTCAGTCCATTTTCGTACGACCGTTGCCGGTTCGTTTGCGGAGTTCGAAACGTGGCATAAATGTTGTGAGCCATGGTTGATTTAAGAATTTCAGAATTTTTTAAAGAAAAACTACTGAAACTGTGAGAGCACTCAAAACGTTTCAAATGGGCCGTATCTGGTGCCGTTGCTGACCCTTTTCGTAATGAACACACCTTTCTACTGTTTCATACAACTACAGAAATCTCGCCTCCATAGACGACGAACTGGGAAAACTCCCTACTCGTCCAGTCACTAATCTTTCTGAGCTGCTATCTTCTGTGCTTTCAACGGCTTTCTTAAGCAGCTTCCTTTGAACTCAAAGCAGTCTGCATGTTACAGTAAACCATTTTTTATTTATCCACTGAATCCATTGTAGTCCATGTAAAATATGCAGATTTATGATCCGAGTTGTAACCTAAAAACTGTCCTTCTCCAATTGCGTGATTTGCATGGAGTTTTGAGGATTCAACTACCTGACCCACAAAAACTGTACCCTATTCACAAAAAGTAACATGCACGATAACACTGAAGGAGAGAGTAACTTTAAAATGGTGAAATGGAGACGTTATAATCTTATCTTTGAACCAAGCGTCGCCTTTTTCACCTTCATATTGTTTTTGTCAAAAAGATACAAGGCTCATCAGTCAGAACATAGGCATTTTTATCTTGTGTGTAGAGTTTACGGGTTTTTATGTGTACACAAAGTATACTTAGATACGCATTTCGTCATTCGTATGAAAAAATCAGTGAACTCCTCCAGTCGACTGACTGATACAATTGGCATGAGGGACATTTTCATGGGAATTTACAGGCGCCATGAAAGTATTTGGCGATGTGTAATGCATGGTCGAGTTACAATGCATCGTCACACATTCAAATCTGAATTATGTAAATCCGTGCTTTTACGGGCCAATCTGATTTCTCATCACATCAATGGCAATTTGCATGCACTTGTTCCGTCTCACTCATGAATCCTTCACCAGATTAAATGTTTTATGTAATTAATTGTACGTTCACATTATGCTTTTCACTAGTGTGATCTTAGGTGTGTCAGTCTCAACCCGCAGGTGCAGATGGCTGTTAGTTGTAATGTGTAAGCGAAATTTTGAATGGCCTGCCTATATACGCATATAGCTGACCTGACAAACTACTCCGATGTACCATAATATATTTCACTTATTACTGCCTTATCTAGCATTTATTCTTTATCTAAAGTCTCGGAAGCGCACCGCTAACCGCGGAGACTCATGCTTCTGTCAAACTAACCGTTGTAACTCTCGTCCACAGAATATTTCACTAATTGTGCGCTGTGCCTTGTGTGGATATGGAAATTCATGTAATTCTGACAGTTTCCTTCAGCGGACTCCCAGAGTCCAATGCAAATAGAGGGTCAAGTATATAATAGAATACCAAAAAGGCATAGGTTTGCATAGGTTTTGTACTCGTAAAATGACCAACTGCCGAGTGCTGCTTTTGATACTCAGGCTGTTCTCCTTATCACTTTTGTAAACACACAGGTACAATTACAGGTGTTATAACGTATTCATTAACAACCACGATACGGTATCGTTCAAACTGCTCCACCATTTCTGCTGTACCTGGTGCATGTACATATTGCTCGTGATAATGAATTAAATCGTTTTTTAAAACCTTGATAAGAATATCGTGTAATGTAAGCAGAAACAAAACAAACCTGCTTCAATAAGTGTTATCACGTCAGGGCAAACGAGAGAAGTGTTGGATGTGTGGTTCGTCGTGATTTGGATGAGAAAGGACGCTGAACAAAACACATTTGTTGCTGTCATGCCCGCAATGATCACAGAGATGAGGATGCTCTTCACTTTGTCTCCAGTATTTAATTGATCTTGATTGTGACTTTGGGCCTGGCAATTGCGCGAATTCACTTTTGGGAGTTGTAGGGCAGAACACACTTGACAAACACTTATAGCGAAGGACTAGTGTGCGACGCTGGTTATGGAAAACGATCCATTAGTATACTCGCGTAATGTTGCGGTGATCATTTGCACACGTATGTTCGATAAATTTCTCCTGCAATTCTTGCTGAAGAGGGTGTCCACATAAATGACTTCATCACTGAGTACAACATGATGCCGTCATATATCCATTACACACACTTTTTTGTCCGAAAGGTAAATGAATCGACTTTGACAGCGTGCGCAATAAGCATAATATGTCACTTTTTACACAGCAATCAAAATATGTAGATGAAATGGCGATGACGGCAAGGATATTTTATGAGTCAACTAATCCTTTACATCTCTGGTTAAGTCACTGCAAATTGACACAAAAATGCACGTTTATTTATCTGATGACTTCATGTTAGCATAATAATTGATTTGTAGTGGCAAAATTACCATCCGAGACGTCAGGTCTGAGGACTGGTGAGACAGGGTTGGTTTGGGGAAATTATTGTGGTAGAGCACCGATATGATTCTTCGAGAATTATTCGTGGACTGCTTTTGCGTTCCGCACTCTCCAGTGTTCATGACTGGTCTCTGGAGAAAAAAAGGCAACATTAATTGATAATTATCCAAGTGAGAGTCACATACTTCTGTCCACTTTACTTATACTTTAGTGTAACGTCTTGTACGCGTAATTGTACATAAAAATGGTCTGATTTGTTGCACGCGTCGCTGACTCATAAATAACTTCCCCCTGTGGCAACATTCACGTCTGAGCAGTGCTACTAGTGTGGTATGATGAGTAACGGGAAAATGGGCAGTGTAAAGTCTACTAATGTCATCATTGCCGACCTCGTAGGTAGTTCTGAAATATTGGTATTTACCATTAATGTACTCGTGGGTGGATGACAGAAATATAGGATCTACTGATATAGAATGTGTCGTCACAACTCATATTTAGTGTGCCTCACAAATATAATTAGCGTGGAGGAAGATTAACACGCGTAATATATCGTCTCTGAACCTAATATGTTGTAAGAAAATCTAGGTGTTTATGCGCAGAAGGAGACAGAGAGTCTCTCTGGGTGCAGCAGGATGCATGCATGAATAAATTAATTGTTCCTATTGAGTATGGCGGATTCGAAAGTATATTAAAAATGAGACAATGTACGAGAAGCTTCCTGTCATTTAATTCATGTTTGGGAAACAGGAGTTCTCTGTGTGTATTGACACTTCACTTGCTTCCGCTTGAGATATCAGGATTAAGCCCTGTTGTACTGCTTCTTGCCGCAGTACTACTCATCTCGTGTATTTACACATACACACTAATGAATAATTTATGAGCAATGCACAAAATCCCATCAATATTACATTCTTCCACCCTCGCAATCACAAAAAGAATGCGTACTCGAAAGACGTGTGTATTTATACCGTCTCCAACTTCCGTTGTCCTCTTCATTCTAATTTTTACTTAAAACGTAGACGAACATTGCTCGTTTTACAACTGTGATTAATTCAATTGATAATGCGGTGATAACAATCAAATATATCACTGCTCGCAGTAGCTCTTCAATATGCTCACATTTGCCTGATAATTTGTGAAAAGCTTAAATATATTAAATCAGCTATAAACAATCAACCCACTGTGAACGCAGTGATTTATTAACAAAGGACAAGTACCGCGATGAACCACCTCTGAGCTAGGTCTTTCACACACTTGAAGTGTAATTTGTAGGGAGCAACTACTGCTTCATTCAAGCATTCAGATACTACTCATACTTCCTTTTTCTTGAGGCAAGTATCAAAAGTTCACAAGGCCACGAGTAGACATGACAGAAGGACATGGTGTAAAAGACCCGAAGAAACTCGTTCCTGTATTGTATCCGAATGTGAACACTATTAAGTAATTAGTAAAAAACGATTATAATTTTTCCCTTGAGATTTTCCCAGCAGAAGACAGTGGCTTCTGCAGGACAGAATAAGGGTTATTATGGTAAGGATGAATGTCTTTACAAATCGTGACATTCTTCACTGTACACATTGGTTTTAGTGTTTTAATGGAGGATGTGTTGTACATGATTCACCATTTTTGTCTTCTCATGCCTCAACTAGAGTAGTTCTTTAAAAACCACAGAGAAAAATGGCAAGGAATGCAGAGTGGAAAAAACTTTCCTTTTGCGTTTTGATGGTAAATCCACTTCCTCCATTCTTTGCATTATTATTAATTATATAAAACCATCGTCGTTAATTGAGGATTTATCTGGTATAAGCTTAAAAGTACAGCCCACTTGTTAGAGCACTGCGAAAGCTAAACAGTATCAGATTAAGTAATGAAATTAATTCATGATTCCAACTGAGAGCTAATAACGCCTCGAAACTACTGGCATTCGATTAACTCGACCGTAAATGAAAAAGTATTTACATGCAGCTATTGAGAAAATCTAATGAACGTTTTAAGTTATCCTTTTGCAACGTAGTCTTGTAAGAATATTTGAATCATTGCACATGTCTACTTATAATATGATCTACAAATTTGTTCAAATACTTTCACAAAGATTGCAAATTGCGGGCAAATAATAGTTACTTTAAAGTCCGACCGACGTGACCATATCCGTCAAAAATTACTCAATACAATCACCACTCTGTCATTCAAACAGTTTGTCGATTGTTTTGTACAACGGTATAAACGGTATTTCACTGTTTCCTTTGTACTTACTGTTTTGTTCAAGAGTTTACCCCATTTGTTCACACGACGTGCACACGCTTTTACAGAACAAACTCAAAAGATGATGACACACACTTATTGCCACAACTTCCAAAAAGCAAACTTAACCTTGTGACAAATTAGAAGACGTATAGTCACATACTATTTCACATTGTCTTGTAAAGACAAATTGACTGACTTATTGCACACATATGAAAATGCTTAATAAAGGATTTTGCACCAGTCGAGGGGAAGAAGAGTTCACAGCATCACGTAATCAACCTAACTGCATCACTACAAAACTAACACAAGTCGTAGTCGCTCACTTGTGATTACCATATTTCTTCACTGTTGACTCAGAGAGTTACCACTTTGCAGACTTGTTATACAACCCTGTCACTTCATTTTTAATTCACAATCATCCAAGAATGTTCACTTTACAGTATTCTTCTCACCAGAGAGGGAGAGCGATTACTACATTATACACATGAAGAGGTTAAACTCTTTTTTGAATGAAAGTGCACTTGTGCTCAAAGATTTTGTAGTAAAGTCATGTATGTGGTCGTCGCGTAGTAGTACAATATTTATTTGCATTTTCAGCAGGAAAGTTACTTCTTCTCAGCCAACCTCTCCTTTTTCTCTAGCATGCCCTTATGTGGATGTGTAAAAAGTTTCTTAGCAGGTGACCCAAGCAGAGTTGTATGTTTCATGTAGCTGTACTAGTAGTGCAATCGTTTACTGCTGCTCTGTCTTTGAAAAGCCTACAACACCAAGACCACTTGACGAGGTTACATTGTGTGTAGTATTCCGTTTAACAGTACAGCAGCAGCATTACATATGTATCCCAAACTCTGGTGGTGGTATTGGTGTGGTGGTTTGCATTTGCTGGTGGTATATTTCTCGTGTGATGTACACATGTATGGATGTGCTTTTTTAATATGTAGACCATATAGAGATAAGCGTGTAACTTCAAAAGTTGTAAAGTTTTAAGAAGAAATAGACAGAGCTGCCTATGGGACACCAGCTTGCTTTAGTGTTGATGTAGTGTTGTAGGATGTGTAGGTATACTATCTTAATGTAGGTATACATGAGGTAATATTATATGTATTTCTGTGTATGTGACTGTTATTTTGGGTGAGATGAGAGAAAACTGGTATTTTTACTCGAGTTTCTTTAGGCCGACTGTGGGGTATCCTTATGGGACAGTGCAAACTCGAGAAAGGATCATGAAAACCCTTTGTTCTGTCATTGAATAAATCCTACGGTTTTCTTTCTACACGTTACGGTAGGAAATTCAATGGTGATCGTTAAGCGTGGTGAGAGAGAGAGAATAGGAAAATCAAACATTTTTTCAAATGTCTAGTCGAAAATCTTGTAGTGATTTCATTGAAAATGTGCCGGCTTGTGCGGCTCTTGTAAATGGAGGCGAAATACACGCCTGCAAAATGTTTTTGATTCACGAGTTTGAGTACTACCCTTGAACTATTGCATGAAGAACGTTTATATTGTAATATATAATTTATTATAATTTATTGTATTATATTTAGTATTGATTCATAGAGTAGACTATAATTTGGAATTATTAAGCTAAATTCGAGTGTAAATCAAAGTGCAGTGAAGGATGCAGGGTACATTGCCACTTGGGATAAATGCGTTTAAAAATCATGTAACAACGTAGATTGACAAGTGAAATTGTATAACTGTGGAATTTTCCGTTCATATGCTTGCTATATATGCAAGTAGAAATATAAAATAAAATTTTAGGTTTTAGTATTTTATTTAATATTCACATAATCTTTGACAGGTTTTACGACTTATTTTATGCAATTCCATTCATGAATTTTGTGCTTGAATAGATTTTGATATAAGTACTTTTGCATGTAAAACGTTTCATTCCACATCGCAGAATATCAAACTAATCTAGCTTTCTTTGCATATATGTGCATTATTTCAGAAAAGAAACGTGATTCGTTAGCTGGACTTATCAGAAAAACTGCAGCAGACTGCAGATCTTGTCATGCTCTACAGGAGCAATAATGTAACGCTATTATATAACTTGTGTGGATGTGAGTGTGGGTCGAGACGAGATTTTATCGCGATGATTCATGTTTTCCACTATGGTTTTATGTGATGTGTTGTATGAAACACAAAACTTCGAAATGCAATGCTTGCAAATATATATTTTGTTGTGCCTACACATGGTGCGTCTAAAGTACACATGTGTCAAGTTATTGCATGTGTAGTCACCGTTGTAAAATCATTATTAACAGATGACAATCCTGTGACACTGCACTCGTGGGACTAAAGATATTCAGAATATTTCTAACTTTATCAATTGCATAACAGCATGTCACCAAAGTGTGGTAGTAGTGTTTTATCGTACAACCATATTTTTCAGTTGCATCACGCATTTGTGGTTCATCTCTGTGCTTTTATACGAACAACGCTGTCCATTCAGATTTTTCAAACGTTTGTCCGCCATCTATTCTCGCGCAAATTACCTACTCCGCAGCCGGTCGGATGTGTTTTAGCCCATTCATTCGCAAGCTGTCGTGAATGTGGTCAGCGAAGCACAAGAGCATCTTCACTCAATGCAATCCAAACAACCTTGCGTGTGTGGGGTTCACAGAGTACCTGTGCTCCTGCTGTATTTTTATTGTTGAGGAGATGTACCTCTTTTGTTGTTGTTCAATTACAGAGTACATTTTATGTTATCCATGATATCTTGCTACGCATCGCCATGATACACACAATATTGCCACTCTTTCTGACGTCAAACCGGTATTCATCACGCCGGTTGTACTATGGTTGTAGATCGATACGATGTCATAAGACACAGTTGAACTGTGCGTAATGCATGCAGCGTAAGGGAGAGAGTTACATAACGATGATTGGAAAATCTAAAGTGTTAAGAGACAGTATACCGGTGTCATTTGATTCATATTTGAATAGAATCTCTTGGTTTGCTTTGGCAGGTACTCATGTAAATGAAACTAAATCAGTGAGATTCCAGCAATAATGGCTTGATTTATGTCCTATAGGAAACTAGAGTTGCAGACATACAGGAAGCAATAACAAAAATCTTCAAAAGTATGTTCGCTGTACCTTATGCAACTTGAAGAGGTCTTTCTTAAAACTACCGGTAACATAATGTACCTACATATGTATTTGTTCTGTTTGTGGGTATAACAGCTTATACCACAGTATCCACAGCAAATACCTCTGCTTCACATTGCTTTGCCTCACCAACTCATAAGTCACAGCAAATGATACTTTAAGTGGATCGGATGCAATTGGTGCATTATTTTTCTTTGTGATGTTGCAGCGATTGCAATCACTCACGCAAAAGGTTTCTTTGTGTTGAAGTTCTGTGCACACGAGTCATTTATTACACCTGCTTTTTTATCCACCCAAATCCTTTCCATATCTTAGAGTACACTAAAACAGAGTGAGGAATTCTTTCTGTTCAAAGTGTACACACGCATTTTGTAGATTACGACCTTTCCGGTGGTGGATTCCCTCTACACACATAATTCGACAGCACGTCAAACTCGGATTCACGGTGTAGACGAAGAGTTTTATTGGAAATGAATCGAGTGCTGTGTGCCATGCCAGCTGTCCATTTACATTCTTTCCGTAGTACACCTCCCGTCGTCATCCGTTCAAGTAATGACCATCTTTATCCACTTTTATGGAAGATTTGCACGCACCCACACAGACGTGCAGTACACACACAAGGAAGAAGAAAAGCAGAATGCACAGAGTGCAAGATGTGTGGAGAGCATTCACCAAGAAACTTGCTGACTTGCTCAAAGCGAAAACAAAAGAATGAAATCCAGAGCTGCCTCTCTCTCTCCGTCCAGTCAGTCAATCCAAGACACAATTTTTTCTTCCTTTCTTTCTTGTTTCTGGTGTGCACGATTCCGACTCGTATAAGCCGTCTACTGTGGAAGGAAACCCAATAAAGATTTTATATTCTCATGTTCACAGCTAAAGGCAGAACAGGCCTAGTACTCGGTCTTTCGGAAAGGTCCGTAGTTCCGACGAATATTCACAATGACAGACAAGAATTTACGTAGGACACTTCCTAAATTTCGGAAACGTGTGTATGCGGAAAGTGCAAGGATGCATTCCTCCGAACGTGTATGTGAATTGTATTGACTCCACTTTGTTTGGAATATCAGCAGCGTCACCACTTTCTCAGGCTTTCCAGAGAAAGGGAGAGTTGTGACACTTGTGACTACAATCTACATATGTAGGTTCGTAATAATAATATGGTGTTACTCTGCCTAAAAAGGGTTAAGTAAAGGCATGCCTTCTTTTTTCAAGTTACAAATAAACATTCCTACATATTGCATATCTTTGTTGGAAGCCCTTTCTTCCGACAGCCAGCTCATTTTTGTATCGTGCTTTTCATGAATGTCTAAAAAAGGTAGAATGTCATAAAATAACGTAACAGGGGATACAGTACCATGCATATGGTTACCCGGCTTCACCCTTTTTACTACGAATACAAATATTATTATGCAGCCTATGCTCACTTTCCAGTTTATGCTCTAGGTTCCTTAGAATCGTGACGAATGTTTCTCCAGTGCTTATAGGAAGGTAGATATGTGTGCAACATAAAAATACAAAACTTGGTGAACTGAGAGCATGATAAAGTGAAGGCACTTGCTTTCTAATGCTTACTCTTCGGGGTCCTTTCTGTCTTTACAATGAAACTTGCAGCAAAAAAAGCGTTGCTAAAAGCGAGGAAAGAATAAGAGAGAGAGAAAGAGAGATATGGTGTGTTAGAGAGAGCAAGGGGGTTTCCTAGTCCATCGCCCGCTTTATTGTACTGCAGCTCTAAAAAAAATAATATTCCGTGTATTCGTGTGGTTTCCTCGTATGAATGCGTGTATACGATTTTCATGCACATAACCACGTCCCAGATATAGAGGTACCGTGTGTGAATATATGTAGGTAAAGTAGATAACTTCATAATGGTGTTGTATACCACTCCGGTTTGTTGTTTGAATCTGGGAAAGCTTCCTCAAAAAACTGACTTTGACCCAGTACATGTGTACTCATAACTGCTCTGGTGGAGCATATTATGTATATGCATTTTGATAACAGTTTTTAGTTCCGACGTACACAATTCCTTCCCATAGAGCACGGGTCGGACTAGCTCTCTGAAACGGGATGAAAAAAAAATGACTGGAAGGCTCATTCCCACTCCTAACACTCTGGAAAATCATACATATTATATAAACCCTGTAACCTCGCAGACAACCTATACGGATTCTTGTCATCCAATACTTTTTAGGTCTGCTCATTCCTTCTCCGTTGCCAGACGTCCCTACTGCATTTCACCATATATCCCTCCACACGTTCACCCTCGCAATCGGAGTACTCCACCACAGCCGCTCGAGAAAAAAAGCCGAGAGCTCCGCGTCTCCCGTTTTTGTTAAGTATGGCTATATGGGTAGAAAGGGCGAAAAAAATACTAAGCGATAACCACTTGGAGAGTGCTTTGAACCAAAATGCAGTATAAGGGACGACGACTACCATGCAAGTTTACTCTTTGGTTTTTCCTTGCCATGCTTTTGCCAGCTTTGTTGAGTCGCTTTATTCTCTTTCGCCTGGAAGGAAAGCAGCGAACGTGTGCTCACACTTAACAAGTAAAGATCCATCCATCTATTCATAGTACGCCAGGACGAGAACGACGTTGTCGACTCCACAACCAACCACCATACTATACAATCCTGTGAATCATCATCAGCCATCAGACCTATTCATTCTCCAACACAATAAAGTTGGATTCCATGCTCTCGCATACGCGTACATATATCCACAATCTCTGGCTTCGTCAACCCTGAGCATAACATGAATCTCACGGAAGCTAGAGGATGCATGGACTGCTTTTCGGTCTCTCTGCTTTCAGTGTGCTGACGGAAAAAGCAAAGAAAGGATAGGAGAATATATCCAAGGAAAAAAATTAGAAGAGAGAACCTTACAAGATTTTTCGCTCTCGTACGTTCCTACTATTCCATAGTGTGGTATCCGTCTTCTCCGAACAAAATTCTTGTGTACTCCACTCCACTGGCCTGACTTAACATTTTACTTTTGACAAAGCGGCACACAAGCGGCTGATCATTTTCTCAGGTCTCTCTCACATTTCTAGAGGAAAACACACACGCAAAGTTGATTTCGTGTGGAGACTTTTGTGCGCTCTCTCGTAAAAAATATTCTGTAGTTACCACACTTTGAAATAGTAATCATAACATTCTCTTTGTGACAAGTGTCATAAGTAAACACGATTTTTATTTCTCTACAAAAATTATGTGGAATGTGTGCTATCGTATTTTTTAAAAGTGGATATATCCGTCAGAAAAGAAACGATACTTTCTCATCTGGTTTACCTCTCTGGAGTTGTTGATACGGCGGAAAAAATAGAGTGCATTTTCAACATCTGAAAAGGAAGAGCACTTTCAATCGCACGATCCAGTTCGAGCTGTGTAGCCTCATAGCTCTCTCTAGTTGAGTGTGTGCGTCTGTGAAATATATTGCGTCCAGAGAAAAGATACAGAAAAAAAAGTCTAAAAAACAAGGCCACAGTCTTATATAGTCTTCCTAGTGTGTCTCCTCACTTCAGCCTTGGCCTGACCAGCAACCTTAATATATATTGTAATCATAATAATAATCATTTTTAAGCTGCTCTGCTTTGAGTTTCTCAGGGAAAAAAGGAAAAATCTCTCTTTTGTTGAGAAAAAAAAATCTTCTCTTGGAGCTCACACACAATCTTCATCTCCTCATATCTGACAAGTCTGAAGGCTCATTGGCTCCATCATCATCAGCAGCACACTACCTTCATCTCTATATGGACCAGGTTGTTTTGTACCCTAAACATCACAAAAGCGAATACACACACTGTCTCGCCCAGCATCCATTTCACAATCTTATCCACGACTCACATTCACTCTCACACATACTCCACGAAGAAATCCTTTTTTTTTGCCGTGTGTGTCTGCTGTGCGTGCTCCTCTTTTTTTCTCGTGGTGTGTTAAAGAAATTGTGAATAATATTTCTTCAGTGTTGTTCAAGTCATAGGACAAGGATCATCACATCTCACATCATTTGCATCTCTCTCCACATCTTGAGAGGGATTCTTTTTGTTGACTTGTTCCACACTGGGTGCTCTCTCTCCTTTTGTGCTGAGGTTCAATTGGTTTGGCAAAGTGCAGCAAAAAAAGTGGGACTGTTGTTATTACTATCATTTCACGTTCATTACCTCAGAAAAGTGAACACCTTCTTGTGTAATTGCACATTTGCACTTAGCGTCTCTACATGGAGTGATAATAGCAGAGAGCTCTCTTTGTGCAATATTTATCACGGAATGCTAATACTCACATAGTGAGGATTTTGAAGAGTGAGGGTCGATATTATTGTGTCTTTTTGAGTGAGGTGACACGGGTTTATGGAAATGACCCTATACTGTCATAATTGCAAGGAGTGAGCAAAAAATCTGAAAAGGTCTCAGAGAAGAGGACGAATACCTCCTGAGATTTTTTGATGTTTTCATCCCCACGATGAGTTGTTCTCGCGGCTCGCTCCATTCATTCTCACTTGGACTTTTGACCAATGGACAGATTATAAATAACATTTATAAACAGGATACTCTACGCACGTCGTGTACACACACATGGTGTGAGTGGGTGATGATATGATGAACGAGCTAATGTCAGTGTTTACATTACTGTGCTCTCAGAGTGCATAGGACGACAGTAGTTGTTAGGTGGTGATAGACTGATAGACATTACAGTTGAAATGAAAACAAACTCTTTGAGCATAATTTATGCAGTTGTACGTAATGATTGAGTAATGCCAAGCATATTAACTTGTCTTTTAAAAGTGTCTGCAATAACTGTCTGCATCGATGAGGAATTAGCATATAGAGGAAGGTCTTCAAAGGCACATTGTACGACCAAGTGACAGCTTTGATTTTAATCAAGTGTAATGAGTTAATGTGCTACTATGTGCTCACTTCAAAGTGAACAACAGGGAGTCGAGAAAAAAGCGTTGAAAAGCTGAAGGACAACTTCGTGAGCGGCTAATAGTTCCGAATTTGATCCTTCTGCAAAAGCTCTGTTGCATGCTGTCCACGATACACGTGATTTACATCAAACTTTGAAAAAGTTTGCGAGAAAAAAATTACTATCTCTAGCGGAAGGGGATCAGGTTTCTACGTTGTGTGTGGCTTGTGGAATTTCTTACATGATTTGTGATATACGCAAGAACTCTCTGCTGATTGAATAATTACACACGACGACAAGGACCACTTTGACAAGTACACATTATTCTTGGAAGTTTTCTGACCAACAGCGGCAGCGAAAGGAACGTCGTGATTACTTCAGAATTTGTGAACCACAAGAGGCTGCATAGGCAGGAAGATTCCATTTTCAAGTGTACATTATCTCCACTTCCTTTTGTGTGTTTGACAGTTGTCGGCCACGATATACGACCGCTGAAGGATTTTCGCGTGATCTTCTGCGGCTCACACACGGTACAGGTTGCCAAAATAAGCATTTCCGGTTCGTGTTCGGATGCAGAAAAAAACGTGATGCTCTCTACAAGTTACGTAAAGTGCACCTGTTCTCTCGTTGAGACAAAATGTGAAACATCTTCTTGAAACAGTGGGTTTTACAACGTGTTTTGAAAACGTCAAGCAGCGAGATTTTTTTGTGAAGAAAAAGAAACAATGTGTTTGAGAATCAACAAACCGAAAATTAAGCAGGGATTAACTTCCCCAGCCTCCTTTCGCGATAGGGAAAATGAGAAGTAGAAAAGTCTTGTCACAAGGAAATAAGCCAGCGAGAAAATGCTGATTTTACAAAGATACGCAGGAGGAGTGTCACTACTGGAACACTGTTGTTTTTAGATTGAAGAAGGAAAAACATTCACACAAAAATAACTGAGGGCGAAACTTTTCTTTCTCTAGAGACGAGAAGGAAAAAAACACAGAGCAAACATTGTAAATGAGTAATGAATACTGTGGAGCGGCTCATTGACTAGTACACCTCTCAGTCTACGATCCAATTTCTACGTGAAATAGTTGCAACGAAGTGCCGGCAACTTTAGGATGTTAAAATGCACACCTCCAAATAATTCTAGAGTGAGTGGAGCTGATCCAGCTTTCAATGTGAATCCAATGCATTTCCGAGTGAAGGCCATCATTCCAACATAAAGAAAACGGAGATTTTTGTTGCCGTGAATTTCTCCTCGGATTTACTTCAAGGGAAAAGTTAAACTTTGACCAAGAACTAGGAAAACGTAAGTGAACGTTCACGCGCTTTCTCGGAGTCACTCCAACCAGTCCATTCAATTTGCGTCAGAGTCAGAAGGAAAGATGCAAACTAACTGTGCCATGCAGACTGCTGTTTTTTTCTGCTGCTTTTCTCTTCCAAACTCTTCACCACTTTTACACTTGTGTAGACAAACACTAGGAAAAAACGATCTCGTTTTATTTTTCACGAAAGCTTCTTGCACGCTTCTCGCTTCCCGTTTTCTTTTGGAATTGAAAGGTGTTATGGTGTGCATGTACCTACATGTGTGTGTGTGCAATGTAAACACACCTGGTGCAACTTTATCGTTTTTTTCTTCTTCTTTTCTTTAGCTCTGTGTTTCTCTGCTACTTTTTCCTTGTATTTATTGACTTGCCACCCGGTTTTCACTGTGTTCGCATTGCGAATCTGTAAAAAGGAGAGGATACACACATATTGTGTACGGGGAAAGTTATGTGCAGTACATGTGGCCATTCCGATTCACATATAGCACGTCTTGAAACACCTCGTATTTCTCATCGTGGTGGTATGGCTGGTGTGTGTTGGTGGGTGTTCAAGGTGGATGCAAGAGTAATAGAAACTTTGCTAACTTTAGATGCATCTCCGTTCTCTGTGAAAATACTAAAAGAAAAAAAATATACGAAGGAAGAAAGGAAACACTTGTTTCTCTTTCTCTGATCTCTTTTGTTGAGAATTCCCTTTCGAGTTTGTACGGTATATTATGACGTTATAATATTAGCTTGGCCCAAGATGAATTGAAAAACCTAGCTAGACTTTTCTAGGTTTTTCAATTCATCTTGAGCTTGACCTTGTTAGTTATTAAATTTGAGGTGTGTCTGAGTTGAGTACTTGATTGAATCCGAAACTGAGATGCATACAGTATATGAGACACCTATTGTATTATATGGTACCAGTGGTTTTATTGGAATCACCAAAGCTTTCTGTTGTCAGTTGACAAAGCAGTCGTGTGTTTCACAAGTACAAGATAGCTATGCGTAACCCGTGATTATTTAATGATAATCAATAAAAATAGGCTGACTCTTTTTTCATTTGTTCCATTTAATGGAAAATCTATAGAGTTTGCGGAGCGAGAGAGTTGTGGAATACGCAGACTTGAGGGTGCATTATTTATGATGATTTGACGATGATAAGGGAACTCGTAGAACTTAACTTTCGTAGAACGAGACAATCAAAAATGTATTGAGTTTCCGTATAAAAGCTCAAAGTAATTAGTTTCAGAGACAGAGTTTCTGGCTTGACATGACATGATATACGGAAGCAAATGAAAGAGTGGTTTTTTAAAAGAAAGTCCAACATTTAAAGTCGTTATGCTAAATTCATTTAAGTGTTTCACGTGGAAATACGTAATTGATTGCTACTTTTTTTCTTAACGAAACCGAGTGAATGAAAATTCAACTGATCGGAAGAGCAAGTCAGGTCTCCTTTGCGTTCACACGTGACGGGCAGTGTGACTGGAATTTGTTCCAGTCACCTCCAGCCTCCTGTTCCACAAATGATCTAAATTGGTTCCCGTAATTTATGCTGTTTTCACAAACTTGTTCACTGATTTACGTGGAATCCAGTCCTAATATCAATTGTGCTAACGAAGCGAAATTCAACTAATTAGCAAGAAATAAATTAGCTCGGCGAAATATAAAAGATAAAATGAGTAGAAAATATTTTTTAATTTTCAATGGGCAAAATTTTTATACTTTTGACAGCTAAATGTTTGGGAAGATTAATTAATTAAATGATTTATAGCAGCAAAATGCAGTCGCTTTGTGAAAACAATGCTGGATGTCATAGTCCATAATTTCAATAGGTGTAAATAGTATGGTACACGGCTTTTTTATTCCTTCCATTATGAAAAGAGTAACATTTAGTTTTTTCATTTTTATTTTAGACAGAAGTAAAAGAATTCAAGGCACTCAGTCATCTGAAGCAATTTAATTTTTGTAGCCACACTCGTCGCCTTCCAAAGTGAAATTTGACGTGTATGACACATCACACATAGCCATGTGCGTGTGAGAATGCCTATTTCTATCTTGCTTGTTAATCTATAACAATTTCCATTTAAAGAATAGTCTGAGAACACACCATATTAACTCCCAGTAATAGGCTCTTCGTCATAATATCGGGACAGAAAGTATATGAAGTGTTGTAATTACTTTGAGCGAGCCAATATAAAAAAGCGACAGGCCCAGCACAAATTCGTTGATGATGATGACACTAACAATGATAATAATTTAAAGAACATTTCCACGAAACGCACTCGGTCGAAAAGTGAGTTTTGTGTGATAGAGGGAAAAGAGAATAAAAGCATTCAATACGATAAGAGCTCGAATGTGAACGCTGTTGTACACATTGTTTGTGTGCATTTTACACATCATCAAAAAACAGTCATGCATATTTACACATCCTCATCATCATCCTCTTCAACAACAACATTCGTAAAGTTTACGGTACGAGGTCTCGTCAACAGACAGACATGCTTGTGTGCAGTCTTTTTTATGTAGTCTACTCTCTCATTCTTGTCTCCCAAAAGGTAGAAAACTGGAAATGACGCCCACACAGGGGCACATGCCAGGCTAAATGCACTTTCGCTCGTAGTCACCAGTATTTCGTCCCAGGGCTATTCTTCCCTGTGGACGATGTTATATGACTGATATATGACACGTTTTTCTAACTTGAGCAGAAAACTTCTCTAATAGTACAGGGAATCTATGAAGGCAGATAAGAAAGGAGAAAAAAATACTCAAAAGAAGTTTAGTAAATGCCAAATGCCAAGATGTCCAAAGGATAAGCACGTTGTTTTTTGTAGTCTTCACTTTTTTACTAGGAGCTTCTCACTCGTCCACACACACAACACACGCGTGTACATGTTGTACACAATAAAGAAGAAATGCAAAGAATAAAAGCAGTTGAACAAACTTTAATGGGATGACATGCTCGCATTTTGCCTCTGTCTATTTATGTTGCGAGTGTGTGTAAGGTGATGGAAGGCACGCTTATTATTTTCGTGTCTTATGTGTTGTACGCACGAAACAGAGAGTAAACATCAACATCGTTAGAGATGATGCATTGCGATGCAAGGTTGCTTACAGTATAATATAGTGTATTGACATATAAGTTTATTGTACATGCCTAAAAGTACATAACATTCACAATCCTCTGATTTTTTGCCTTATTTCGTTTCTCTTTGGCAGCTGACAATTTTCTACAAAAAGAATGAGAGGTTTCCTATGTGGATTCTTACCGAGTATTACGAGCTCTCTGTGCATACATGGCGTAGGATGAAAGGGAAAAAATGTGATTGCTGATTTGTAATACCACCCCAGAGAGAAAGTCGACTAGAGTCTTCTCAGAGGTTTTTCATTTGTCAGAAGGAATTTTCCCTGTCAAATATCATTCCAAATATCTAGTGGCGCGAGGAATTGGACGACAAGAGTATACGAGGAGTAACAAGGAATGATGTGGTTCGCTAACACGGCTAACACAAAACTAATCGAGCTTAGCACGAGCACATTATAGTAAGTTCGTACCAAACAAGAGCGTAAAAGCATGCGAGGCAACACGCGTGAACTGTGAACGTTACCAATCCACATGCCGTCAATATAAGGCGTTCTTGTGCGAGGTGGTGGGCAGGAGGGAAGACAAATGGAAAAAGTAAATGAAGGGACTGGCACGCTGTGTAACTTTGCTACATTATATTATTACTTTTAATGAAGCTTTTGACTTTTTGGCTCACTGTCAATGTCATTTTCATGGCTCATCATTGCACGAGAATGTGAATAACGCGGAGTGCTTGTAGTGACGGGCTTCTTTCCTTTTTTGTGTGTGTCCTATTAAACGTGTACTTGTAAATCGGAGGTTTTGTTCAGCGTAGTACCTGCCTCCCTACCATTTGTATGACTTGATGATGCCAAAGTCAACACTGCGATGTGTACCTTTATGCATATGAAATTACGCGTTACTCAAACTTTCAAGCAGACTTGCCATCCCCTTTGCCACAACACAGTCTCTTGTATGGCTTAACAGAAATATATCGTCAGTGTTCACTCTGTCATTATTTATAATCATGTAACGCCAGAATCATTATGAATGGAACAGCGTGTGTGGAGAGAGTTTGAAAACATGTTCCACACACACATTGTCGACCTTCTTCCCATTTATACCCGATTCAAGTGTTTTTCTGTTGATGCAAGGTTGTTTGGTTTCGGTGAGGGGGTACGTTTCGAGGATAGACGAAACCAGCAGGTAATTAAGGCGTGGCAGGTGATGGACACTATTGAAGTGACATGAGTTATCCAAAATTCCATCGCAATTTTTGATATNCCAGCAGGTAATTAAGGCGTGGCAGGTGATGGACACTATTGAAGTGACATGAGTTATCCAAAATTCCATCGCAATTTTTGATATTAGCGTGGTCGTCAAGTTTCCTTGTCCAGAATATTTTTCGTGTAACGCAGTTTATGGTGCTTACGATGTGTATGGATGGTACTTTCCACAAGAGTTCTCCGAGTTGCTTCTTATTCCACTTTGCCGTAGTTCCACTAAACTTAAATACTTCAGAAGCATATAGCACTTGTGTACTTTAGTGTGGCGCAGGGAAATTGAATGAGTTCAAGTGAATGAAAATTTGCTGAGAACGACATGATGTATTGATCGACAAGAGGAATGATGGGTGACCTTATAATAGTAAATTTTCGTGTGGTATGAGACTTTTTTGTGATGGCAAAGTCCACGCGAGCTCCCCCTTATTCACAGCTCGACGTTGGCATATCTGTTATCGTCGACGTTGATGGGTGAAGCACGGATTGAAAGCATGCTTTCACCCAGACATTATTTTATGTGAAACTGACTGAACATTTTCTGGCCCTCTTCATCGGCTAATATGCTCATGAAAGGAATATTCCGAGATATATATGGACGTTTAAATGTTTAACTAATGAGTCTACCAGTCGTCTTATAAAACTGGAAGCGAATTTATATATTTTTCATGCGAACAACATACCGAGGATTTTCACTCTGAAACGCAGTCTTCCGTTGACATGCGATTTGTTGACGTTTGAACTTTAATGTGCTATTACAGTCTGAATGTGTGTGTGGTACTTTCTGCTGAAGAATGTTTCTCGTATTCGTAGGTGTGTAGCTCGTGCGCTTTCAAAATTACTAGACAAATGGGCAACATTCAAATAACTGCTTTGACTCAAAACATTATAGGTTGATTTTTTTGAGGTTGCTTTCTTGAAATGTTGTTTGTTCCACGGTGGCATTTTGGAAGTAATCCAAAAGAAATTCAACGCAGATTTTTCTCACTTCTTTTCGACACAAAACCCATTCATACACACGGAAATAAATGGAGAATGAGCGCTAATGCTGCTCTCTGAATGTGGAGTAGTAGTATATGCATGTGGTGGAAAGTTGTGTCTGCTCATTCCTTTCGTATTATTTCCTCTTGTAGTGTTCTGTATCGATTGGCGAAAGGAGTTTTAAGCTGTAAAATCGAGTTTTCTTTCGTAGTGTGCGCGCACACAGAGACAGAGAGAGGAGCTTCGAAGAAATTCTGAGCCATCTGCCATGTCTCCGCATTTCTCTTTGACTTATTTATTCCCCATTGAGAGCTCGTGTCAGAAAGTAGGAGTTCATTAGGCACTGTATAATTTAATAACTTGATCTCAACAACATCCTTGACAGTCCTTGATGTGCGAAATTATACAGTTTATTTTTCTTCACTATCAACACTCCCTTATGCTTAATTAATCCTTGAAGTTGGGTACATATCTTGGTAAACATACACTTAAGAGATCTATGACCCTGCTGAAATATATGTGTGATCGTTGTCAGTGAAAGCTTTTGTTACTTAGCCGTATCCTTATATGATGACGAGATGCACATTTTACCATTCTTAGAAAAGGAGGCAATTGAAGAAAACGATCATGATGAGCACTTTTTTATGCAAGCGATAATAGTCTGACGTAGTTTGACCAGTCTGCCTACAGTAGTGCCAACATCATCAGTATCACTTCTTTGACATATAAGGCCAAATGATGCAAAAGAATGACTCTGGAGAGCAAGTACAGAAAAGACTAGTGAGAGCGATCACATTTACAGTGTTGTGTGTTTGTCTACTCAATTACTAGGTTTTTTCTTCTTCTCACCGTAAAAAAGACCATGTCATGGCCATATTTTGATATGTCGGTGTGTGGAGTCAGCGTTTTCTCCTCAATGTGGTGCCATTTGCAATAACTCTTGTGAAAAACCTCTTATTCTCTCGCTCTCTCACACACTTGTAAATGCCTCGGGTTCAACAAAGTGGTTAAGCAATTATTCTTCTGATTACATCTGCATAATGTGCAAACTAATGGGAAAACGACTTTCCTTTCCTTCCCAAGGAGATGAAAGCATGTCAGCGTTTCAGAGAGAGAGTGCTCGGCGAGTTTGGTGTGGTGACTCGATAAAAAGATGGGTAGATTTTTAGCCATTTTTGATGGTGCTGTGATAACTAATAATTGACCTAATGATGGCAAATTGATTGGGTGGAACTCAACTCACTTCTGCTGATTTGATGATGATAGTTCAACTTTCCTCTGCCATACTTGGTCACAACATGTCCAGTGTGACAACACACTAAAACACAGCAAGTTCCTTTCTGGCAACCTTCTTTTCTACAAATAGATGTGTTGTTATTTGGTTGAAGTGATAATTGACGGCTAGCATGCTAATATCCAATGGTCATGCGTGAATGATGAAATATGAGGAAAGAGAGATGTTCATATGATCAAAATATATCAAATCATCGTCGCTGGTGTGGCATTAGCTTCAAAATCAAAAGGTTTATTTTGTAGTTGGTGATGAGTTTCACGTTTCATCATAATAGACACATTAGGATTGTGATGATTCACTTTTTTCCTGTGGAATTCCTACGCGTTGGCGGACGTACAACAAGCAACAATTTCTTGGCATTGATGAAAGGTAGTCGATCGACGTGAAGAACACAATGCATCTTATTTCGTGCGTTTGTACACGCACAGGTACTTTATATGCATATCTGCATCCTATTTCTATAAGTGCACGGATTTCGTTATATGGTAACATTGTAATAAATTTTTTCTTCACCTTTTCGTATTGGGAATGTTTCAACATTTCTTATACGCCTCTACCTTTTCCGTAGGGATGAATTCCATGAATTCTGTATCCGAAAAGTGAACTCCACCTGCTTCCCCAGTCCTTGTGTTTTTGTCTCAAATTCTTACATTTCGGGGAGGAAATGAAGGAAAGCATGTTTTCATAGGTTAAAAGGTCGGGAAATGTGAAAACGAATTTTGTAATCGGATCTGCCACATACAAAGCGCTAGTTTATTAAACCACGTTGCAGCAAATGCATGTAAATTTAATGACACAATATTATTTGCAGTTTGGTCAAACTTTTATTGCTGATTACTACCACCCTTTTTCCAAAATTTTCCTTTCAAAACCCTTCCTTTTTTGGTATTAAAACGATGAAAATATTCAAGCCCACAAAATCGACGACAGGCCATAACTAAGCTAGTTACACGAACAATAATAATTCGTACAATTTGAACATGAACCCCGAGGAATTTAGTGCCATTACATTGATGTGTGTAGATAACAGGTTTGCACACAAAGAACCATATTTGTTATCTCTGGGAATTATGGCTAAAATTTCTTGCTCGATTGTGAGGCACTTGTCGGAATGCCCCCAAGCTGGAAATTAGCTCTAAAGATGCAGAAAGGTTTAAAGTATGTATAGGCGTCATTTCCAGCTTGGGGGCATTCCAACTAAGGCGACTTTGCCCACAAAATCGACAACAGGCCATAACTAAGCTAGTTACACGAACAATAATAATTCGTACAATTTGAACATGAACACCGAGGAATTTAGTGCCATTACATTGATGTGTGTAGATAACAGGTTTGCACACAAAATTTACGAACATCGTGCTGCAAAATAAGGTCAGCTCATGACTCACCACGTCACTGCAATGCAATGGAATGCACACGGAAAAGCATACGATTGAGGCTGCTGAACGATAATAATAATGATGTATGCCTTTCTTTCTCAATCTTCAGATCCAGAGACCTCTTTCTCGAATCATGCAGCAGCCGTAATAGTTTTACATTGTCAAATCGTATGGAAACGAGGTTGGCCAGTGGGTGTACAGTTTACATTATGTTTTCAGGAACATTAGGAAAATTACTTTATTGACGGTGCTTCCACAAGTCAAAAGTCGGGAGAATCGGTATATCACTTGCTAACGTCACTAAACAGACCTAAAATAGAGAGAACAACGGACTCCATTTAAGTTTGCCCACATTTCAACGATTCTGCCACAACCATGTAGTGTCTGTGTATTTATTGAATTTTCTTTTCGTAACTTTTCAAAACATCATAAGAGTTGCTATTGCTGCCGGGGCATAGACTTGAGATCCCGACGTTTTATGACTTGCTCCACTCGTTTTCTTTTGTAGTTGGCAAATTCAATGCAATCTGCAGAACCACTGCAGTAGCACGAAAATGTAGCCATTAAATCAATGAAACACACAAGCGATGTATCATTCTAGAAAGGAAAAACTTCCAAGAAAGTATATATGTGACGGAATATCTTTTTTAGATTTTTACCGACTGTCTGCTAGCTGAGTCTGGTGACTGTGCTTTTTATAACGAAAAAAAAATCAGACTAAAGGAGGTGCATTTTATCGCTACACAAAAGTACCTAAACAAGAAAACATACATTGTCCTCCAAGAAACTACAAGATACACATTGTGTAACCTCTTTCTTCTCTTCTCCCATTTTTTCGCCTTCCTTCAGAAACGTCATTCAGATTTGAGAGAGAGAGGAGTAAAGTAGAAAACTGTTGAAGGAAGCAGTGTGTGTAGAACATTGAAACGGTGAACAAGGGAATAATTTATTATGCATAGTGTAATATCTTTTTTCGCTTAGAGCCACTCCATTACTTGATATTTTGGGGATATACAATGTAGCTCCACAACTACCACTTCCACCACCAACAAAGTGCAAAAATAACTAGAAAATCTTCAAAGGGAGCCTGAAAATACTGGTATTATCCCGTTATACAGCGGAGCCAAGTTGTGTCACATCGTCGAAATGCAAGAAAAGAAAACTAGCAAATAAAGCAAAGGAAAAATGCTTACAAGATTATTATCGTCGAAGAAAAAAATGGAAAACGCTTTGTGTCCTTTGCTTACTTGTTTATTCACTGCTTTTTTTCTCCCTTCTAATTTGAATATTACGATTGTAAAAATACCCAGCGAGTCGTTTATTTGCTCACGTAACTTGTTTTTTTAAGCAGAAAAGGTTTTTAGCAGACGGACAAACTCGTTGAGATTATCACTGAGGGTGTAATAATAATGTGCTACTTTTGTGCGCTTTGTTGCTTTCTATATCTGTTGGAACTCTCGATTTACTTAAATTCTCCATGTTCTCAAGGAAAATGCCTAATTGCGCAGATATTCGCGGATGTAGGTTCGCCATATTAAATTGTCAACAATGAATAATAATCCTACTCCCTTTACGACCAGGCTATTTAGGGGAAGCACACTAATATGCGTCGTAACAGCGAGCACCATGATTAAGAACAAAAACCATGTCAAGATAAGCATCCAACACATCCGTCTCTTTAAAAAAAAATCCTTTATGAATCGTGATCTCCTTTAATTGACCTCTCCAAAATGCCATAAACATATAAAAGAACTACTTCTTAATGGATATGTGCGGCGAGCAACCTTAGTTTTGTGGACGATGTCATGTAATAAAAGGAGAAACGACATCATGAGACTCGTGGAGTCACTTCAGTCTTGTGGTGGCACATCAGAGAATTCAGTTGGGCTTCACAACACCACCACCACGACCGTATATGAGCAGTTGACTATGAGATTAGTGTGACTGTTTAGAGTCATTACTGTCAGAGGGATGCATTGATATAAATTGCACTACTAAGAATAAACTCTCTTGTCAAGTTCAAAACGGCGCTGGTGGTGGTGGGTAAAATCTTTCCTGTCTAAGCCGGACTCTGGTATGCATGTTTTCTTTGGAGTTGTCACACACGGAGATAGTGGAGGAAGTAATTGTGAGGTTTCCAGGAAAAGGCTTCGTTTAGGCTGGTAAAGCTTACCTCCCGCTGCTCCGGTTCTAGTGCACCCAAAGGGACCACTGTCAGGATAACTGAAGAAAACATCACAAGTAGAGAATACTGTGGAGAGGGAGAGAATAAATCCCAGCAATTTTCTCCACAAAAAAAAGCATACAAACCTGGAAAGCATATGCGTCGTGTGCACAGTGGCTTCGTATGACTCCATGATGCTTTCATCTCAAAACGAAATAAAAAGACACCTTTGAAAGTGTACATGCAGGTCGTTTGGAGGAGAAGTTCAACTCTCTGGAACTGACAACTAGTTTCAGAGACACAAATAACAAGCAAAAATCATGACACAGAGAGAGGAGAAAACAAGTTGGACGTCAAGTGGAGGACGTCTCCATTATTCCGTAGAGAACGATTATAATTAATACCACAGGCGTATATGTAGAGAGAGAGAGAGAAAAGATGATGAGAAAACTGTGGTACACATGATTGTGGTGATTAGGGACGGCGGAACTTATCTAAAATGAGATTTTGATGGAGTTAATGCACCATAAAGCATGTGTCAACAGGGATATGTGTGGAATATGCTGCATCAATCACGCCAAACTATACGCTATTATAGCCTTTCTCCTTTCCCTTGGCTTTCCACGCTGCGATGTTGCATTAACGAAAATTTCAGCTTTCAAACCACAAATGGAGTATTACGGTATGATTAGTTTGGGCAGTTAGTTTTGTGGAAGTGGCACAAGGCAATTATGAGCTTTGGTACATAGTTCGCTTGTTGGTGGCAGGTGTCATCAATTTTCGTTTGGAAATCATGTTTTCTTCTCTGCAATCCGAAATGTAACGCTTACATACATTTACTGTCGATCTGTACTATTCCCGTACATAATACATTGTCGCAGTGGCATATTTAAGAGTGATATCCGTAATTAAGTAATTAACCATGTTTACTGATTCGATGTGTCCTTTTGCATTTATAGATTCGAAACTACTCATTCAACAAACCTAGAGCAGACTACACTCATCGTTTCTACCGGCAAGCAAAGTCAGATTAGCTTGTTCCAACTGATACTTCCGCGATTGTGAAGTGTTTTTTCTGCAAAATCCGGGAAAAAACAACAATCCAATTCACCAACGATCAAGTCCAGTATATAAACGTCCCAGACCAAAATTAGGAATTGTGATGTGAAGCTCTTGTCACCGACCTGGAAATGAACATGTTTCGATTTTAACCAGTGACAATACAGATTGACGTGAATTGAAACCAGAATCTGCTTGCGTCTATAGAAGACCAAGTGGATACAATAGCCATTTGACCACATTCACATATCAAGTGTCTCGCTGGAGTCCAGCTGAAAAGTAAAACGAGGAAAATGCTTTAAGCCATAAAAGGTTGAAACAGGTCTACAATTCATAGCGAAATTCACACAATACAGAAGATCATCAGGGGCCCTCACTGGAGCTTTATGTAGACCAGCGAATTGACGGTGACAGCTACAGAGATAACAAAGTAATTAGCAGGGAAAACTGGCATCTCCAATCTACCCAACTTGCTGCTGACATCCCACCAAACCAGTACCGGCAAATGACGGCAGCGACGAAATAAAAAAAGAGCCGAAAAAGAAACTAAAAATAAATAGGCCTGGCGAGTTGATGGAGTGCAGAGAGCGAGAGATAGAAAACTCGTTCGTATCCGCATCCCAATTAGTTGACATTAAAAAGTCAAGAGCTAACTGAAACGAATGTAGCGTGTTGACATACCACGTTTTTTGAAGTGTATTCTGTGTTGGTGACAGTTCACAGGAGACATTTACCCGCACGGTTGTCTACGCAGAGTTCATACATTTCCCTGATAACGAATCGTACAGAGCAGAGAAGTGAATCTCTTGTGACGATCTCAAACGGAGATAGTTTCGTTCACTACTCAACGTTTTGGATGAGACTTACCACGAAGTGAAAGTAATTGGTGAAAATAGTGTATACGTTCTCCGGAGTAAAAACACAGACTCAACTCTGGAAGCAATGAGAGAGACCTACGGAGAAAGGAAAAACATGTCATTATAATTATACTAAAAATAGAATGTTCGTACGATTTCATTTTTATAACTCTCATGACATCGCTGCAGTCAACGAGGAAACTTTTTCGGATCTAGTCACTCCCTTACTCGAACCTATCAACGTGTACTTGACATTAACGAAGTTGTCATTTTCGTCTCTGGAATGACAGCCTTAATGATCAGCCGTGACAGCAGAGGAAGTCGCTCTGAAAAGGTCAGTACTGAGTTTTTCTCATTTTACCGATGACTACGTAATTGATGGAGCAAGAGCAACAGTTACAAGCATTATTTGCAAATGTTCAAATGCATAAAGTAGTTTGAAATGAGCAGTTTTTTATATTGAAGATGACAGTAAAGAGAACAAAGAAATTTTCATTTTATGGAGAAACACACAAGTCCAGATTTTTGGTTATGCTTTTCCAGCAAAGTTATGGGATAATGTTCACTTTTATCATGCAATTCACTTGTTTCCGGTGAACCTAAGTGACTGCTGCCATAAAGTACTCTGGCCATATCCTATAGCATGACCTGGTATTCAACCCGGCTTTTCTGCATCAGAAATACAGGCGCAAAACGGCAAACTGGTGTGTTCCAGTTCTTTGCAGTGGACCCCGACACGTCTGGCGTTTGCAAAAACACTGACCGTATTTCAGCTAGATACGAGGTGTATGACACATCGCGTGAGGAAAGTATTAAACTTTATAATGCCAAGTTATGGCTTGCATTGTGTGCACACATATGAATAACGAATGATTGAATAATCACCACCATATCACCCAACAACAAGACTGCGTGGTGTGTTTTCTTTAACAAGGCGAAAGGAGCACCCCTACTTTATATGGAATTTGTGAGCGTGTTGTTGCATCGGATTATATGCTGAACCCAAACCATCGTGTCTCACTACTCTTCACTCTTGTCAAGCTACCTAAACATAACCTTTTAAGAAACACGTCTCATGTTGTAAATTTTATTATCGTAAGAGATTAATTTTCAGCTTACCCAAGCTCGCTGAATACCATCAGTAATTGGCAGAGATGACCGGAGATTAGGTGTGGGTCGGAAGAGAAAT
>JAHZMW010001119.1:0-27817 GCA_027743745.1 Alloscopus bannaensis | reverse complement strand
TTGCGTAGTTCTCCTATTCAGACCTTATAGCTAATGTAATTCTCCACCGATAGCTCGCGAATGCGAGTTTACAGGCTACTTGTTATGGTTATGATTCATTTCAGCATGGTGGGCGATGGTAATAAGACATGAGTACTATATGTAAGAATACTCACCAAATTGGGAGTATGCCTAAAAGGAAGTTCCAATGGATGCGTATATTGCATTATATAGTGTATTGATATCATCCTTTATGATTAAAATTAATAATACCTAATAATAATACTACAGTCGTTTCCGATTTCGCAACATTGGCCGTTTAGCGGTCTAAGGATATTGACAAATTTATTGCAATTGTTAGCATGATATAGTGATTCTTGTCACCGTGAGTTATGAAAGCAAAAGTTTTCCGTGGTTGACAATGAGGGTGAGAAAATCATATGTTGCATGAGACTAGCAAGGGGTTGGGGTTGACATATAATGTAAATTGTTCACAAACCTCAAACTTGTGTTAGCGTATGGAAATGAAAGGTCTCGGTGTAATCAAGGTGCATGCATATGAAATCAGAACATCAGGAAGCAGAAATTCCTTTTGGTTTTATCGGTCAATAGTCGACGTGTAGTTAAAACGCACCCAATTACGCTAAATATTCAATAATGTTACATTGCGTGTTACATATGTTTCGTGGTGAGCTGGAGTCTAAAAAAATATTTTATCAGAAGTCTTGTGCCTTTATTTCACTGGATACTCTTTAGCACAGATTTCCTCAAATGCCATAAAAACTAAAAGCGGATTTGTCAATTTTTCAAAAACTACACAATCACCCACAACTTTTAGTAAAAAGCATTAATTCATATTTGTTAGATTACTGCAAATGATTCTGAAATGATCAATACTACTACTGTTCATTTTATGAAATGTCTTTTAAAAAATGATTAAATCTGATACTTGAGCTCCTATAACCGTTGGGGTTGTGGGGCGAGCATATAAGAGTTGCAACAATTCAATGTAGGTTGTTGCAGACAAGAGTACGATTCTGATGACGATAACGGTGTTAGCCTGATGTGTAGAATATGGGTAGGAAAAGATTAAAGATTTGGATAATTAATAAGCATAATAAAATACCCGTTGAAGTACACTAGTGAAGACTTCCTCTGCTTCACAAGGCTATCTCATTCGACATCAGTGAAAGTGCACTCACTCAACGTCTATAAATAAGGAAGCTATTGATAAAAAGTAGTGATGCGTGTTTCGGTCTTTACAGTGACTAGTACTGCGACTATAATATTTGTTATTTTGGTTGAGTTGTTGCAGACACTAAATAAAAAATTGCACTGCGTTTGTGATGAAATATCTCGTATTAATAATTTCAACCCCTTGGTTTGATGCTCTCTATATTTGACAACTTATAATAATACGTTGATTTGCATCAACGTATCAGTTTTTCCCATGCGTACCGGATCCTTGTGGCTGGCAACTGGCATTATCGCCAACGCGCGCGTTCGTCGGCTCTGCAGCAATGAGAGCAAAGGTCATGACATTTAATGGTACTCTTGTAAATATAATGTACAAAAATATCACCAGCATCCTCTCTCAACATGCAGTACGACACAAGTATGAAAACACTCTTCTTCATATTTAGCAAAGAACCAGGGCGGGAAATAGATACATATGTATGTATTTCAAGAGTTTATTAATATAGATATTGTACAGTACATATTAGATATTAATAAACTCTTGAAAATAACAGCAATAATAATAATGGAAAGGATGTGTAAGAGAAGAATCACGAGATATTTCTCAGTCAGCAACGGCAAGTTTCATTTTCTCTTTCGTCGAGCTACATATGTACGACAAAACTGCTCAACCTGTGAATCAAGCAATGCAACCAAATGCAATACAACCCAATGTGCGCGTCGTTGTGAATTGACACGCAGATTAAAAACCTTCCGCTCGACAATTCTATAGGAATGAATGAATGAAAAAATTAAAATACTTTGTATTTATTTTAATCTAATCGTGATACGCTCATGAAGCTTACACCTCCACAACTGGTAAAGCCATCATTTTTATCACATCGTGCGTGCCTTAAATCAAAAGCATAGAACGCAGCGCATTTGAATCAGCGGGATCTCCTGTTAATCGAATTAAAAGAAGATTGATTATTCATCCAGTTTTGGCCTTGGTGTCAAAAAAGGATATATAATTGAGAGAAAGTCATTAAGACGCATGCAGTGAGCAGAAATTAGGTTTGTAGAACACACGGAAAAAGGGCAGTCTCTTAACAGTACACTGTCAGTAGTCTTCTTCAGTTTTGGACATCACTGTAAGTGCATGTCTATTAAAAAATCTCACCGGTGACCCATGTAAATGTAAATGCTTTGGTACAAACTCAGACATTTATTGTACAGTCTTAGCTGAAAACGTAAAACTATTCTTTGCTCAGCTGAAAGGATGAATCGTGACATCAATATGAATGCATGCTGCAAGTTCAAAATCATCAAACACATTTCTTGATTATTTTTTTAGGCACCAAAAATCTTATATACAAAACTATCATTAAATTATTGCCTTCGTACGATTGACACGATATGTGAAATATAAGTTCATAATGATTGAAAATTTATTTATTGTGAAACGTCTACTTGTGAGTGAGTAATAGTACTTGAAGTATAAAGAAAATATGCTGTGATTTTGATATTCATTTCAGAGCAGAAATATATCATGAAAGGTGAACTTGATTAAAATCTATCAAACTGTCATTTAAATCTAACCTATCAATCAGAAACTAACTAGCGAGTAAATATTCGCTGTGCGGATGGGCTTGTTTAAGATACGCAGTGTCTGTACAACACGCTTACGTAAAACACTCCAACAGTGCACATAAAATGCTTTAGGCAGAGCAATGCATAACAAAATGCACAGTTAAAATTATCGGAATTATACTTATTTTATAAAAATTCTTACCTTTAGTCACTGTTCCGCGTTCCACTATCGAAGCATGCTGGGTGGCTGGGCTGGGAACATTAGATGATTCCACGGGTAGTTAGTTTTGATATTCAGGATTTTTCCCTTTCGTGTTTGTAATTAAGAAACTATCACACAATGCAAAAGTTCCGACGGAAGAGTAAGATTTCTGTTTCCGCAGCAAGGAAGGTCATATAAAATGCGTATTTGATACACATCTTCAGTTTCATTTCATTTTTGCTTTAAAACGTTTGCTAACTGTACTTAATAAGTTCGAGGAAACAAGTTTTCCTCCTGTGTCTTCAGACAACTCTTTGACAAGATTTCTGTGTCCTATACCTTATCACTTTTTCACATGCTCACTTCGGTGCTCTCCTGAGATATAATGCTTAAGTTGACACGGCACGGTAGCAACTTCCGAGGCTGAGGAAGTCAAGCTTACAATTTTCTTTACTTAAATTCTATCTGTATCAAACACTAGTCACAAAAACCCACTGTGAAAGAAGAGAGCAGGTAAACAAATCTAGCCCAGAGCCAGCTACAAAGACTACAAGGTTAACGAGGAAAAGGTCTTCATTGCTCTCAAGAACCATCCATAAGCAATATAAGGAAAAGTTGTCAACATTCCTTCTCATTGTTACGACAAGAAACTCTCGGTATTTGAATAACAACTCACATCTTTCACAATGACATACGATACACGAGGACCAAACATCACGAAGATCAGTTCAGGAAGAGAGTGGAAGTGCAGCAGCTTGTGAATATATTGCAATATTGAAGAATGAATTGGGAGAAGTTGATTCTGTTTGGTTAAGAAAAGTCGATTTGCTTGAAGATATACTAGATAATGTACTTCATCAGATGCAGGCCGATGAAGTGTAATGTAATGAAATAAAATACTTTTCCATTCGTGAATTCTGTTATCTTGTGGTGAATGTGAGCATCCACACAGTATCAGTAAATATAATGAGTACGTAATAAAGCAAAACATTCTTTTAGCACACATTTTCACATCCGACCATTTTAAAAACCAGTGATTCATTCTTGGATACAACCATGTAACAATAAATTATTTCTAGTGTAAATAGTACTGTACACATAATAATTTCATGAATCTAAACTGACGTTGACTTGAAACTCTGCTCTAAATCTTTACTTGGTATGTATTGGCATTCTAATTGCTTATTGAAAGTTCATACACAACAGCGTTGGTAATCTTTTTAATCTTCATTGACGGTGACACTGAAACTGTTTTCGAAGGCGAGGTATTGCTATTACCTAAAAATTAATGTGCATAAAGATTATAACACCTACGATAATATGTATACCCACGCATAAGTATATATATTATATATCCAGGTTTCTCGAAAAATTGTAATATATACACAATATGTATTACATATATGTACCTTTCACTTATCTCCATTAATACATCTACCTTTTACAAACAAGTGCTACAAATGACAGAAACTAGTAGGTGTAATGGTAATAGGTATCAACATAAATATCGAGTATCGTTGATTGGAGAGGAATTTTTCTTATACCCTTCACATCTTCGGTAAACGTAAACATTCCACAGAGTCGCATGTAAATACGGAAGGAACAAAAAAATTCTTTATCCGACCCTTGTTTGGACAGATATTATTGACAGGTACTCTGGGGTTATGCACAGAGGTATTGTATGCTACTGGCATTTGTCTTCTGGGAGAAGGATTAAACCTTTTCGAGAGTCCCACATCTAGCTTACAATTAAATGATTTGTGATTCGTTCAATACCCCGGTGTCAGTTTTTCAATACCTGCTGTATAGGTTATTTTAGATATTCTATTCTAAGATAGAACTTTCTGTTCTCGTAAGAGTCCTTTAGTTATGAAATTCAAGGTGCGCCAGTAAGTAATGTGCATACTTGCGTAAACATTTTACCAGACTTAGTTGAGAGAAAGTGTAGTCATTCGGAAAAAATGAAAGTTGCCGAATGTGAAGACGATTGTCCTTCCAGGAGAAGCCTGTTGACAGGATACAAGGTGATATGAGTGAATTTTTATCTGCTTATTTACTCATGAAACGCTGGGTTCTAAGCGCTACTGGATTGGCTTTAGTTGGAGTTAGATTATTGGATTTTGTTCTGCTTGACACTATCCGTTAGAAAATCGTCTGAAAGAGATTGGTGGAGATTTATTAGCTTATAAAAGTCGATTTCACAATGTTGCAGAAATTACAAAGATATAACATACACTGTCCTCAAGCCGTTGTCAAGTCAGGCGGAGACATCATTCATTGAACAAATTGAAGTACTCCCTGCTCAGGGAGTCTATTGTCATCAGAGAGTAGAAAATTAAATACTCTAAGATTGTCATTGTGAACTATCAAACATGTAACTGTAACTTCCAATATTTTTATTGTACGTCTTTCTGAAATTTAAATGCTCCTTGAATTGAGTTGTCCATTCCTGGAGTCTACACACAGTGCACACAGCTTTCCAAGGAGGCAGATACGAGAGAACGCTGCATTCTTATTTCTAGAAAGTTTTCATAATGTACCTTTTAGAGTCAACCAGATTTACATCGGTGAAAGCCACAAACCACAGCAAAGATTATAACATTTTTTTGAAGTATACAATTTCCTTGAACTACCTTTTCACATTTACCTGTACATTTATCACATTGATATTTGCAGAAACCTAATGCAAAGCAAGAGTTCATTCGTTATTTCAAAGACTCTGGTGCAGCAGCGACTCTCCAGCGAGCAATGATTTTACTTTATCGTATGCCAGTTAAGCCGGCAAACTTGGCTGAATATTATTCCCAGTACTTTGAAAACGGTGCACAAGCGTTAATGCGAATTTCCCTTCTCAAGGCCGAACTTTGTTACAAAAAGGAACAGGTTAACTGAGAAAGAACACTTCATGCATGCATATGATATAATTTCCAACAATGAAGATTCTTCATTGAAGAATGAACTTGGCTCGCAAAATTAGCAGCATTAAATCAAAATAAAATAATTATAGCTACGTCTACGACTTGAAAGACTCAACGAGACTCAAGAACGAATCGAAGAAGTTCGGGAAAAACTCGGCATTTCTGAAAAAGACTATTTGGAACACTACGCATCAAATCATGTAAAGGAGAAAAACCGTCTTAGCATTATGGAACGCTACCTCAAAGATTTGGAGAAAGGAGCTATCCGTAGGACGATTGATGACACTCTGGGGAATACGAACGCAGACAGGCTATCTAACAAATCCGAGCTACTACTCAGTCTAGATTCTAACGAATATTTACATGTGGGCCAACCACCGAAAGCGGAAATGGATCCGTACGTTGCTGGCATCACAAGTTGTGCCAACTTCCTCTTTCAATAATAGTCAGAAAAAACTACAAATTGATATTTTGGGCTGGGTATTCCAGATGGGGACTGATGTGTAAACTACCGCAGGACATCCCATTCCATATTTCTTCTGACGGAAAAGAAAAACATTCGTTTGCTGAAGCTCACACCAAGATCGCCTCTATCGACTCAAACGCTGTTATGGAAAAAGAGATGGCAGATGAAATGAATGCAATTTTCGAAAGTATGTCAATGTCTGAAGGTGACATCGAGGTTTCCGAAATGTCTTCGGACCGTAGTGTGCAAGACGTCACTCTGTCCCGCAGGTATACTCCCGAGTTTATTTTATCAAACACTGCTAGGTTAGTACCCATTTCCACATTCTGACCCTAATGATCCTACAACCCGATTGATTTCAGTAATTACGAAAGCTTTATTCGGAATTCCGAAAGTGGTAACCGAATGGAGAAATTAAGAAAGCAAATATGTGTTGAAGAAGAGCGTCAACCTGTCGACGAGCATAACGAACAAAACGACGCGTTTCTGTTTGAGGACGATGATGAACTGGAAAAAGTTTACAACATGCTCGCTACTCAACAAAGTTTTGAATACGAATTTCAACATCACTCGCGACTCATTCCACGAGAGCGAAAGGAAGTTTGCGAACCTGTCAGCTGCAGATCTTCTGATAAAGCCTTCTTTTGCCCTCGCCACAAGCTCGAAACCTGTTCCTGCGGTGAAGGTCATGTCCAACACTCGTCCCCAAGAGCTAGCGCTGCATCACCGACTCGCAGCCTCGGTTTCGTGCCAGGACGAATGTCAAACTGGACTCATGAGTTTAGAAGATTCCCATGCTCAACCGCTGGAGAAGAGGGGGAGTCGTACGGGATCATTCTACCGTTAACCGCCGAAGACAGGGAAGCCATATATGAGGCTTTCGATAGACTTCAGGAAATTCCAATGGTGCGGGTGGACTCCTCTTGTCACTGCTTTCTCACCGGGGCTTACTCCACAGACGAGCTTCTAGGCGAGTATGACGGTGGAGACGAATTCAGTCAGTCTGGAGCCTTGGATTTCTTTGGCGAAGGAAAACTACGTACGTCAGGAAGGAGTGGTTCTGAGGGTGGACAAGAAGTTGAAGTGATTGATCTTGACCCAACACTAGAGACTGAGCTCGACGAAGTCTTCAAGCAACGAAAGCGGTCCAGTGCCTCCAGCAAAGGTAAAAAGGCGTCACTAAGTACACCGGCAGGACAAGGTGATCAAGAATTCCAGGAGGTAGGGAACAACAGCACTGAAGAAGTGACTTATCCAATTGACGTGTTTGGAATTGATTTGGCAAAGGATGTTAAACGTGATATACTCGGCTTTACGTGAGACCACTTTAACTTAACTGATTTTCTCGAACACTTGAATACGAACTTGCTCTTGTTCCTAATTTTTCGTACGTTTTTTTACAGAATTTCTGAGTTAGATAATTCAAAGACAACGACATCAAGTGCCTCCGCGAAGGACGAAGCGAAAGCTATAATTGAAAAGAAAAGGCAATCACTACGAAAAGCCCCTGCTACACCTAGTGCTGTAGGCAGAAAACGTCAAATTTAAATTTAAATAGACAGTAATGATACACACAAAAACGGCTAAAAGAATTTAAAATTTTACTGCAAATTTAACATTGCATGCAAAAATATCTTGAAAACAACGCACGCCAATTATCTTTGTTCATTTCTGCCTCACCTTTACCTTGTCATAAAAAATCAAAATGGCGCGAATCAAATTGGAAGAAGAGGAGGTTGATTTCTTCAATCTTGACAAAGTGAGCGTTTTTTATACATGCATTTTCATCCCACAAAACAAAAACACATTCTTGTATGTTTTCTGTCGTGAATTGAATTGCTCGCAATCGTTCTGTTGAAAATTTTCTTTCAAAACTTTTGTAAATTTGACAGTACACAATTTGCAGGTGTCATCTTTATAAAAACAAGAAAAAAGCTTGGCTTATCCGGAAGTGTCGGATATCGCGGAGGTTTTTATATTTCCATATAAAGCCAAAGGCTGAATTGATAAATTTCATTTCGTCACTCGTAACGAACATTTACGAGCAATAGTATCTGCCTGTGTAAGGTGTAAAAGATGTCTCTTTGGGTCGATAAGCACCGTCCAAAGTCCTTGGATGACATGGACTACCATAAGGACATGGCGAACAACATAAAGCATCTGGTAAAATAATTATCTTTTTATTAAGTTGTCACACAGAATTGAAAAGTTAATTGAGTAATATTTAAACATACATTTGATTCCCTTTCAACTTTAGGTGAAGTCACAAGACTTTCCTCATTTATTGGTATACGGTCCTTCAGGTCAGTCGTAAAGGAGCTATGAGATTTGGTTTGTGTTTTTAACTCCAATCCTTGTAAGCGTTAAGGTTAAACTTTTGTGCTTTTTGAATTTTAGGTGCTGGGAAACGTACACGCATAACTGCGCTTTTGCGTGAACTGTACGGACCTGGAGCTGACCGAGTCCGAATACAACGCCAGACTTTCGAGGTAAATATTACTTTGTCACGCGTAAAGTTTTTTCTATCTTATCTAATCTAGTCTTTGCGGTGAGTAATATAATCATCACTGATTTTGTTAAAATTATGATAGACTCCATCAAAAAAGAAGATTGAAATCAGCACTTACTCCAGTAATTACCACATTGAGGTAAACCCAAGCGATGTCGGCTTTCAGGATCGCGTTGTTGTGCAGGAGCTGATAAAACACGTTGCAGAAACTCATCCACTAGATCAGCATCCTTTCAAAGGTTGATGAAAATTCAAATTGCATAACTCTGAGTAACAATATTGAAAGTAGTTAATGAATCCATGAATGCATGGACCAATTTAGGAGTACCGATAGAGGTGTAGAGTAATTTTTTGTTTTTTGCAGTTATCGTTCTGCAAGAAGTCGATCGGCTTAGCAAGGATGCTCAAGACGCACTCCGTAGAACAATGGAAAAGTATATTGCGTCCTGTCGTCTCATCCTATGTGCATTGTCAACATCTAGAGTTACTCCAGCCATACAGAGTAGGTGTCTACCCCTTCGTGTTGCGGCCCCGACCAATAACCAGGTGGTTAAAGTATTACAGGTTTGTATTCGCATATTAATAATAAATTAAGCATGTTATAAGTAATATATAACTTGTATCAAGTTAATTTAACTCGTTTTCATCTTGCGTATTTGCAGGCTGTTTCTAAGAAAGAAGGTATAACTCTACCAATTGATTTGGCAGACCGCATAGCAGCCAATGCTAATGGAAATTTGCGACGTGCACTTTTAACCCTTGAATCTTGCCGTGCGGACAAGTACCCATTTGTGGACAAGCAGCCGGTAGTAGAACCAGACTGGGAAAGATACCTCCGCGAAACTGCTTGCATGATTGTGCAAGAGCAAACTCCTCAGAGATTGTTGCTGGTGAGAGAACGTCTGTATGAGCTTCTCTGTCATTGCATTCCTCCAGACCTTATTTTCAGGGGATTATTAAAAGAATTGGTGAAGAATTGTGATAACCAATTGAAAGGCGAAATCTGTGCGGAAGCTGCAAGATGTCAGTGGCGGTCTACGCGTGGCAGTAAAGTTATAATTCATCTTGAAGAATTCATTGCCAAATTCATGTCCACGTATAAAAGATTTATAGAGCAAGCAATGGCTGATGATTTTGATGATTAATTAATTCTTGCATGGACGTAATACTGTGTATCCCAAGGATTTAGTAACTCTGATTTTTTTTCAATAAAGATTGCATTCGCATTCTTCTGTTTGTGTGATACCGTTTTCTTCTCTGGCGACCAGTGTAAAACATAATTGATAATAGCATGACAGTTAAGTAATTCCCATTTTTATAATTTAATCGTACAAATACTGTGGCACTTCTAGTATTTTCAGCGTAATTTTAGTCTAAAATTCATCTATCAGACATTCTGAAAGTTTTTTGTAATATTCTGGCTGAAGCTTATCGATAATTTCACTTCGCTTTAACCATACAAAGTCTCTAAAATTCGTTTTATCCGCAATGTCTTTCATCTCTCCTGACATCACCTGGGCTTTGTAGAAGAAAACCTGAAATAATAAATCCAAAATGACTACGGTCAACTTTGCACAGTGCACACTTCTTCAGTTTAAACTACATTTTAATATTTGTCATTTGTAGAGAAATCGAAACTATACCTTAGCTCCAACTGGATGACTTGCATTTTCCGTAGTTTTAGGGTATTTATACTTGTAAAACCCCCAAGGTGCATGTCCAAGGACTTTGGTTTTCACTTCTGGAAGAGCACTCTGCATAACTCGTTCTGCAGCCTGGTAATTAGAAACTGAATTACACTTTGTATAGCTAGGTGACTTGCATTAAAGCGCTACAATATTTACCTGTCGTAATGTCTCTCCTTCTTCTAATTTTGCGTGGGGACAGATCCAGCGATAACCATTACCCAGCTTTTGTTCCACTAAAAGTAATAAATGAGAATCCAATGCACGTTCCAAGGACCTAACGTCGTTTTTCAGATCGGCGTCTGTTTCACGTTTCCCAGGTTGGAATCCCTGTGCTTCAAGATTCCACTTATCTTCGTCGTCTCTTGCCGTCCTAACATTTCCAACGTCAGCATCTCCTGACTTCAGCTTTTCCAGTAATTCCCTGCAAAAAGGAAGAGAAAACCCTTTTAATTATATCGTGAACTTTAATCGTTTACTTTACATCACGTAATTTAATTTTTTGAGTCTTCACAAAAGGACTTACTGATCTTTGTCGCGTCTCATTTCATGATCAGACTTCTTACTCAATTCATACTCCAGTTGTGATATGAACTTGGCATGCTTCTCCTGGAGGACATCTTTCTTTTGGGTCACCACTGGCTTCCTTTCTAAAACAATCCCTGCATACAACTCCCACGGACTTGTCTCAGGTTTATTTCCAGGACTCACCAAACTCGCGTTGTGTGGTGTCAGCGATGATAACACTGCCGATGAAGAAAGAGACGATGACTGAGTCAAGAGTGGACTTGGACTAGATGCTGTGCCCAACGTCAAGTTCTGCAATTCTTTGAGGTTGGATTTCCTCGTACTTCCGCAAGGACATAGTGACCTCAATGTGTTAACTTTGGACGTAAGAATCACAGCTGAACTGCGCTGCTGGAGTAGTCTGCACCTAGTTGCTCCCAATGGCAAAAATTTAAGTACTTGTCCAGCGTTCATGTTTTATCCACAATTTAGTTGAGTACCAACTGCTGATCGGATTTGCAGGAACAACAAAAACGAACCTAACTCTCGAGTGTTCGCGACAATTTTCTCTTTCAAATCATCCCCAATTGACAATCTAATGTACGTCAATTCTGCACCTGGACATACGACATACATCAAACAACACTAACTAGTAAGTTTATCACAAGAACTCTTCAAAATTCCACAATCAAACATATTTTGGTACTTTAGAGTAGTAAGCAACTTATCAAAAATAGGCGTCTCGCGTACCAATAACTGGATTTCTCAAGTCACAAACAGTAATTTAAGGCACCTGGAATTATTTCTGGAAGTACTCTTACATATTCTTCGCCCCGTGTTGTCCGACAGAATTCCGATTTAGTTAATCCGACCTACGGTTCACAAATTGCCTGTAATTTTTTACAAATCAACATTTATGTTTACGAACGATTACAGATTTTCGCAGAAGAGAAGATTAACACAAAAGTGTGTAGGTAGGTCGACGAGAACGTGGACAGAGAGTAATGTTGTTGTTGAATGTTATGCGACGCGTATGGGCGAACTGCATCTTCGGCTGTGCACATAGTTTTTTTAGTAGAAAGAAGCTTCTTTCTGATCTGACTGTGGAGAAATGTGCATACTGAAATTCATATAATACAGAAGTTTATAAAAACAACCTTAGCTTGGTTCGTTTCTTCGTGGAACATTTTCGTCACGAAATGAAACCCATTTGTTCATTGTTATCCGGGTTGCAATGAGGATGATTGAGGGGATGAGGTTGATTGAGTAAATGATTATTTTTAATGTTTGTGCTTGTTGAGAATACGAAAGAACATATGTACTAATATGTAATAGTTTACTGCTTTGTCGAGCTACATAACATATTTATTATTATTGTATAGTTTCTACATTTGTATTCAAATATTGCTTTCCTTACTTTCGTCCTAATGTAATGATCATAAAAAAGCATGCGCTGCATGATATGCAAGCAATCGAGAAGATCTATTTTTGTAATTCAAGTTTTAACTCAGCTCAGAGCATCAGTTTCCTCAACGTCACTTCCGCATATTATTGATTATAGTGCATAGAAATATAATGGCGAAAGTCACGCATTTAGTGTCTGTGTCAATGTCATAATCACAATTATATCTTTCTGTCGTTTTTCTGTCTTTGTCATACATATTTGGACTTTGAACATGGAGGAGTGCATTGACTAACAGACGGTTGTCGTTTATAAGACTGGCTGGAAAGTTAAGATTCGACTAGATCCAGCATAATATGTTAAGCACATCACATCATACATTCTTCGCAATTCCTGTATAATTACTAGGAAAAGAAAACCCTATTTCTTCACTCCAGCCATTTCTGCACGCAACATACAAATTAGGTTAATAATAGTGGTATATTGCCAAAGCAGAAAACTGAGTATGTAGCTTAATATTGACATCATTACTACTTGAATTTCGCTTTAAAAAAAACCTTATTTTCTGTTCTGACTTAGTTCACTGTTGCCTATATAGACTTGCTGACGAAATATAGTTCTTCAATCTTCATACATGTTTCGCTTTTCAGTTTCATACGTTTCTTTACTACAGAACACTTGCACATGGAGAATGAAAACTTATATGCTACCATGTCTGTAAGTACATACGTATTCCTGTGTGCAGTACTAGTGTGCACATTTATATATATCTTTTAACTTCTACATTACTCCCCGAATAAGCAGCCGTGTGTGGGGAATACTGCAGTTTGTATCCAGCCCGAACTTTATACTTTACTGTATTTCTTCGTGTTTGTGTATCTCTACACCTAAGCACACCAAGGAAGTTTTTTTTCGTCATTGACTTTGGCACATTGGAAGAGTAACGAACGATAAGTATTCGGTGTGCTTGTATGATTGTGTGTAGTGTCTGTGTGTATTTTCGAGTTACAAAATTGTTTGGCCACCCTTTTCCGTTGAGTAAGTCACAGGATTTTCGTCAGCACACTCGACCAAGATCCATTTTTCTGAAGGAGAAAGCACCAACATCATTGCACAGCCTTGCTAAAGGTAAATATCTTGAGCAATTTATTGTTATTTTTAAAACTCTTTCTGGTGAAACTGAAAACACTCCAGTAAGTATTTAGCAGACTTGCCTTGTGTCAAGCGAGAATGTCAAATTGTGTGGAGCAGCACATAGTATTTGTCAGTGCAGCGCTTTGTAATAACTTGTAGCAATAATTACAATTCACAATTAGGAAGTTGTAAATGGCAGAAGTAAAGGCTTGTCCTCCACTTGTGCTTGTGTTTTTATGAGGAAGTTTTTGACTGGGGATTTCGAAGTTTACAAAAATACAAAGTGCACCTACGTCTACATACATAGTTAAATTGTAGTGTTTTAGTTAGTTACGCGGATAAACATAACAGCAACTGCTAAAATAGAAGAAGGGATATCAACAGCTGACAAGTGAGTCTCTTTACAGGCAGCAGTGAAACTTTGGCTTAGGAAGGCCAGGTATAGTCGCTTTCCAGAGATTTTACTTGCCGCAGTTAGCTGTTATTTATAAGTTCATTTGTAATCAAGCATATACTGTTCATGAATGCAACATGTTTAGTGATATCGAAGCTACTCTCTTCCTATCTCTTTGTTCACCGAAAACGGAAGCAGTCGAATTGTAGATAAATTCTTATCATTATGCTAATAATTGCTATACATGCTATAATTGCTACCAATACCACGAACTATCCTTGTACACACTACGTATATTAGTATTCGACTCGTCATTGTATTTGCATGTAGTCAAGGAGTAATCATTACTTATGTATGAGTAGAAAACATTCACAGCCAGGACCGGTGCGGTGTTGATTGTATCAAAGTGAATCAGGAAAATCAAGACACGTTGGTTTTAAATTGAGATTTCTTTACGTATTAACTATAACCTTGTTTCTATTTATCCATTGCAGGCTGTCGGAGAAGCATATCGAAAGACAGACAGGTAAGAGTAATTTTACAGTAACATTTCATCTCGTCGCTGATTAGAGTAGACCCGGTGTCGGTGTGTCCTTTGAATTATATTTACTTGTCATAACTGGCGACAGAAGCGACATTATTGTATAACACATAAGTATATATATAATAATATGTGATGAACATGAGATGCAATAGTAATGAGGTGCTTTTATTTTATTAAGTTCTTTAGGTACGTTCTGCGCATTTGATTGTGCACCGACTCGCTGCCTGCTCAGCTTGGTTGTTTAATTGCAAAACAATGACCCGCGAGGCGAAAGTAGAAAGAATGGAGGCCTTGATTCCTATCATTAATAAACTTCAGGATGTGTTTAATACAATTGGAACGGACTCTATACAACTGCCACAAATAGTCGTGGTTGGTGCTCAAGTAAGTTTTAATAATATTTTCAAACAGCCTTTGAGTTAATTTTGGCATGCACATATCCTCATGTCTCGGTACTTTATAAATTTCTAACTCTAGAGTTCAGGAAAGAGTTCTGTTTTGGAAGCACTAGTGGGGCGTTCGTTCCTTCCCAGAGGAACAGGAATTGTCACTCGCTGTCCCACAATTCTTCAGCTAATATATTCCCCCAGAGAAGATAGAGAGCATAGAACTTCGATGGAAGGTGAGTTCAGTTTCTATCTATAGTTTAATACATCGTAAACATGCACATATCAATCACCAAAGTTAAAATGAATGAGTGAGTAAATGAACGACTTGGTTCATTTTAATTTTCAAAACTCTTTACCTGTTTAACGTCCAAAAATAAAAGTGCGTAAGCTTGATGATACAATATGTGTGATTGTGTGTGTATGTAGACCAGAGTCAACTTGATGATATCCCAGTTCCAAACGGTTTTACAATCATACGGAGAGGACGTTAGGGACAAATCGCAGACGTTACTTCAGATTATTACCAAATTTGCGTCATCCTATAATGCTACAATAAATGGAACATCCAGAAACATTGAAACAACGGAGCTTTGTGGTGGTGCCAGAATTTGCTACATTTTTCACGAAACGTTTGGACAGACACTTTTATCCATTGATCCAGTTAGTGGATTAAGTAAACTGGACATACTCACAGCTATAAGAAATGCTACAGGTCCAAGACCAGCGTTATTTGTGCCAGAGGTTATATTATAATCTTATTTAATCGCCGTGTTAACTGTTGAAATATCATATTTTACCTAAGGCTATCTTGAACTTTGACAGGTAACATTTGAACTGCTGGTGAAACGACAAATACGACGTCTTGAGGAACCGTCTCTGCGGTGTGTGGAGCTGGTGCACGAAGAAATGCAAAGAATCATACAACATTGTGGAACTGAAGTACAACAAGAAATGCTCCGTTTCCCAAAAGTTCACGAAAGTATTATTGAAGTTGTGACTCAATTGTTAAGGCGAAGACTTCCAAAAACAAATGAAATGGTCGAGAATCTAGTTTCAATTGAGTTGGCCTATATTAATACAAAGCATCCCGACTTCCACCGCGAAACTGACCTGCTTCTACGTTCATCAGATCACAACGCGCATTTTCATGAACAAGAGAAAAAGCGTCAACAACAACAACAACAACAACAGCAACAGAAACCTCCAACAGTTTCCGGGTCAGTAAATGCTCTAACAAATGGAGAGTTGGAACTTCCGGGTCCATCAAAGGTGGGTTGATTTTATATTCAGGTTGACATTTAAAGGGAACTATAGCATAAACACAGGATTTTAAAAGTTAATTTCGATACTGTAGAATTGGTTTGGAACCGTAATGGGAAAATCGGCGGAAAGTTCACCTTTCCACAACCAGATGCCTGGTACTCCAGCACAGCCACCAACACCATTTACAAATGGATCTGACGTTCCTAATGGACCAATTGGTGGCATGGGAGATGTTTTAGTGAAACCATCCTCGCCCAAGAAGCAGCCTGTAAATTTGCTGCAAGCTGTTGATGTTAATACGGCGGGATATCAATTGTCAGATAAGGAAAGCCGGGATTGTAAAGTTATTGAGCGACTGATTAAGTCGTACTTTTCAATTGTTCGAAAGTCCATTCAAGATAGCGTCCCGAAAGCAGTCATGCATTTTCTCGTCAACTATGTACAAGATAACTTGCAGTCAGAATTGGTGGGTGTTTTTCATCATAAGTTATGTTTTATGTTGATTCAAGTGTATTTACTCATTGAAAATTAAAATAATTTCATCTTTTGCAATAACATGTGTATATAGGTAAGCCAGTTGTATAAACCAGATCAAATTGAGGACCTTTTGGCAGAATCGGAACACATTGCACAACGTCGGAAGGAAGCGGCGGATATGCTAAAAGTAAAAATTGTGATCATATACTTAGAACATACTTACTCTAACTCGTATAATGCTGTGACATGACATACATTGTTTTGATTTTTTTGTATGCAGGCATTACAAAAGGCAAGCCATATTATTAGCGAAATACGGGAAACACATCTTTGGTGATTTTAGGAGTGCCAACCTTACAAAGGTTGATGATTTATCTAGCTGCGTTTAATACACTATTTGGTGACGTTCTGTGTTACGGATGACGAAGGAACGATTGACTACGATCGTGGGTTTGTAGCAGTTTTCTGTAAGAATTAAGAACTGTAGTGATATATTGAATGAAACCGATTATATACAAGGGTGGTTAGAGAAATCATAAAATGTAGGCACTATTATGCTGTTATAGTTTTATAGGAGAAATGGAAATGTTACTATAATTTATTACGTGTATTGTGTGAATTAATCCGCCAATTATAACGCATGTAATGTTTCAGTTCAATATCGAGCATTGAAGTACTCTAGTCAAAATTTTCTGTCCTATCTCATTTCTGATAGAGTCTACTTAATTATAAACAAAAGCTCGTTTTATAGTTTTATAAAAGTGTTTTGGTTTATTTCTGCCAACAGAAGAGATTGAGCGTGTGGCGACTGTGGCGTAGTGAATTAGTTGGAGAACGCGGAATGTTTGTAGATTATATCCACCTGCAGTTTTTTTCAATTATAAATAACGTCTATCGCAATAGAGATCTAACCAAGATCGTAGTTTACAAGGATTTTTAAATAAACATCTACATACTAGCGATGAACATTTGCGGTGGTATACAAAGAAGAAGAAGAAGCAGTTGTTTTATAGTGATTATCATAAGATAAGTGTTGTGATTTGAACCCTGTAACGTCTGGTTAGTATGATATAATGAGATAATGATGAGTTTGGTGCGTTTAGAATGTTCTAACTTGAAAGTGAAATCTTCTAAAGTTTATGCAGCAGTAGGACTTAATAATAGGTGACAGTACTCGATAAACAGCATAAAGACGCAATCAATTCAATTAGATTTCTGTCTAAACACTAAAGTTCAATTAGAATAATTGTCATCACAGTAGCAAACTTATAAATTGTGTATGCTTGTGAATTCTATGCAAATTATCAAAGTAATCGAATTTGTTACGTAGATTCAAGCCGTTTTCTGTCGACAATTTGCAACAATAATAATGATGAAAGGTTGCAATACAACAATGTGTGTATTCTATTGAGCACAAAGTGCTTTCTACTACACAATGAATATGCCAATAAATTACACAATCATGAAACATATCATTTCCGATGTAAATTTATTCATTTCTTAATTTAAATATAAAATATCATTTTCAGCAAAAACAAACGACCTGTGCTTCAAAAAATAAGGTTGAATAGAATGCCAGTAAATTCTCAGAATTACCGGCGTATCTTCTGTAGGTGTTCTAAAATGGCTGAGGAGTATTTGCCTATTTGTATTTATGTCCTAACGAATGGATACTTACATGCAACTGATTTGCAGACGTATTTTCATAAGTAATATCGTTGCGAGTTTGGTGAATTCATTTCGTAATTGTATAATTGTATTGGTTGTTGGGTAAATAAATTGGTACAGTTTACACCTCAATGCTTAGGTATGTGGAGGCAGATGTTTACCTGACTATAAATGAGGCGGTACGTTGTTTTAAAACTAAAACACGTAAATTAAACTACCTACATCACTACTGTGTATGTACATATATTTATGACATGACGTACTTTTGCTGGAACAGAAATCCCCCGAAACTTAAAAGTAGAGACAGGAAGTAAAAGAAGGTACACTGTGCTGTCGATACCCTTTTGCTACCCCATGGTTAATGTCATTTTTTAAAAATAAAACGTAACCATAAATGCAAAATTGCTGCCTTTCACTCTCGAGATTGTTTTCAATGAACGCTGGAATCTTAATTAGTCCCACGTCTGAAGTAATGAAAGTATTTCAACAAATAATGCATCGGTAAGCGTTGCATAATAATATCGTTTTTGATGAGCTTCGATTTACATTACTAGATGCAATAATGTGCCCTTCAAGTGTTTTCCATATATTATGCTGTCCCGTTTTAGCTAGTCTAATTAGGTATATTATAAGATATATTCGCAGTAATTCGCACTCAGTATGTAGTAAAGAAAGAGCGTGACGCAAAAATGACGATTTCAACAGAAAATAATAAACCAAACTGGAACCTGCCAAGTTTCGATTAGATTTTCTTTGCAGTTTTCTAGTGTATAATATGGAAAGCAATCTTACTATGAATATGTCACTACTGGTATTAATCCACGTGACATTGGAAACTTGCATATATATGTACTATTGTTGTGTTTCATCACCTTTTCAACCGTCGCCATTTAATTTGATGGAGATCTAGTATCTTCATAATAAAGTATTTAATGGTTTATATGCATTGTCTATAGCCAGATTTTGGAGTAAAGATGTTTAAAACTTCTATAAGGTTTACTTAACCAGGATTTCACACAATATGCTTTATAGGTATTTGTAGTTCAATTCGACTTTATCGACTTCAGGCTTTTTATGTGCTCATATTGAACGTAGGCGTGGTTTACAGGGTTTGCAATTTGCATATGTATAGCATATCAGATTACACGCAATGTCCTTACTATTTGTTTAAAACGTAAACTGGTTAAGGCGATTTGTATGCAAAATCTTTGTACGACAACTGTTTAACAAAGATAATCTCTCACCACTGGCAAAAGTTATGGGGAAGGTGCTCATGTTTCTTAATTGTGACACGTCACTTCGGAATTGCTCATCATAGTTTTAGTAATCGAGAGGTAAAAATGGAGAGTGAAAGTGAGTCTACCGTACGTACATGTGAGCACGTCATGTTTAGCACGTTTTTAGTAGAAGTAGTAGCAAATGTTGAATACAATTGGTAGTGTATATGAATAACGCTACGCAGCATTAATTATTGGAGTATGTATTTAGGTTTGTTAAATTCGTCTGCGGATTTTATCATTATAACTTAATGGAACACATAGACTAATTTTACAATCTGCCGCAAGTGTTTCAAGTATGTAATCGCATTAGTTGCACCTGTTGGCGAGTACAGTGATTATGTACATAGGTCTTTACGTGTTAACAGTTGTATTAAAGTGTAATTTTTACGTATGTGTTATACTTTGAAATAGCACACATTAGTTCACTTCACGTCCTAAACTAGCTCAATCAACTAAACGCCGCATTCTTGGTAGTAGGTAGTTGAAAAAAAGATCGCCGAGTTTCTTGCACCCTATTATCGTCGTGTGTACAGGAACTCGGAGAACGCTATATTACTTCTCTGAAGTGTCGATGGTAAACGGAACAGAGCAAGGTTCCTATAACTAAGCTGGTAGTTAGTGAAAGTAATAGTTTGTAATTTAATAAGGAGCTTTTGAAGTGGACTGTTGAAGGAGCGTCATTGCATAGGTTGTGTTCGCAGAAGCACATTTGGCCATGACCTTTGCCTTCATTCATGCAGACATGGTCAACCATAAAATAATTAATTATTATGTTTTCCGTGCATGATCTCTGGACCCACTCACCTGAAAACAGATTTGAGCACGTTTTATCAAAATTATCATCAACAGTTGAAATGAGCTAGGCACTGTTGTTGTATGAGAATGGCACTTACTGTCAGGAAACTTGTGAACAAATTTGACACAACACCCATGACAAACCTTGGCGGGTGGCCTTAGTTCCTGAGGTAGTGAACGATTAAATGGATCCCCACAGTAAGGGTCGTACCTGCTGTCACAGTCGTAGCAGAGAAGCCTTTGAGCTAAATCAAGAGAAAGTGGAAGGTTTTAGAGTAATTAAATGCTGTTTTTTTGCTGTAGATTTGATAAAGGTCAACAATCGAGCAACATTGAAACACGCAATATGCATACATTTAAAACTGACTACGTATTTGCGGTACATGTCTAATTCTCAGAAGTCTAATCGACATGATTCTACCCGTCAATCCTATGCTTTACAATTTTTTTCACGACAAACTTTCTAATCATGAACATCGACTAAGAGCGGGTTTATAGCATTTTGTTGCGTTTTCGAGCGCTTATTGCATGAATTAATTTCAAGTATGCATTTCTTTATTTACTGTACATGAGTCGCAGACGAATCGGATTGCCCTAACTCATTCCAACATGAAATATATGAAACGATAAGGAGCTACTGGCTTCTCGGTGATCAGTATTTGCTAAAATTTCTGATTCAGAAATTCAGAAGCGTCTGGCTAGTGCCCGTATTGGGCTTAGGTCTGCAGAATACACATACTCAAGATAACACTGTTTCCTACTTTCCCTATTTTTGAGACCATCATTTTAATAGTGACTCTTTGCAAATGATGTTATTAGGCTTGTTGTGCGATAGTGCGTTATAAAATCTTAAAATGAGGCAACCTTGATAAATGTATAAGGAATGACCAATGCATGTGTTTAATTATTAAAATGGCATGCCTAAGTGACACATATAATGCATATACAATATATATAAGACTATGGAAATATATGTGCGCAATTTTACACAAACTATAAAGAGCACAGTTTGTTCCTGCACGGCATTTCTTGAATTTGTTGTTTACACGTTGCCAAAATCTTGTTAAACTGTCGACTATAGCACTAATGAATATCTCAAAATGAGACAGGGATAGGGCTGATAGATCAAGACTCTGATTTCATTGATTATGTCAAAAACTTGTGTACGTATCACGATTTCTCCCACTACTCCATCATTCATTTCAACGTAGGTACGTTAAAATGAGCACATTTAAACCTTGTTTACTATGATACTATGCTTGATCAAAGTAAAACTTTTACTTTCAGAATGCTCCCAGCTATATATAATTAATAATGTGTATATACATACACACATTGCGCACCTTATCACTTATTGGCTGTGCTGGAACAGTATTTTAATCTGCGTTGTGTCGAAGCTATTTAGTATCACATGGTATGCGTGTTACATTCAGAAAATGAAATGGCTTTTATATTTTTTACTAAAAAATCAGTAGCAATCGCTATATATTGTATTTTCGTGTATTTCCTTCTTGCGTTTCTCATCGGATTTGCCATTAGTGAATTACCCAAGCTCATGTTACAAAGCACGTTTAAACACAAAGCGTAAAAATCCACAAAATCTAGTGAGTTCATCACTAAACGCACGGTGACGTAGAGAAACAAATAAGAAAGAAATTAAGAATTGTAAGACAAATGGGGCACTTGCATGCGGTTACAGTTAGTATAATGTAACTAATAATCAACCACAAAGAAACCGTACAAGGATAAATGGAGTGTTCGATTCATTTCTTCATCAAATTCTAACCGAGTGGATTTTTTGTGTATCCACAATAGTACAGGAAACTTTAGTGGGTAAAACCAAAACTCAGGTAATTTAAATACGGTGTTTCTTTGTTCGACAGATAATGTAACTTTCTATTTCTTAAGTACATAGAAAGAATCGACAGCTCGACAACTAACATTGACCACAGTGGAAACGAAAAGGCTTTTAATTGCTCAGTTATAGTACTATAAATATACAGACATAATTAGGTGTTCGCTACATAGTTTAGCTTTTGCTGGTGACACGGAAAAAAGGCAAACAATTTTATTTTTTCTCCTGACTTACCCAAATATCCTAACCGTTTTAGTTAGTATTTACCAATTCGGTATTGCACAGAGAATTCAGAGGGTGATTGTTTTCACCATTCGTTAGTCCATTTTGGCAATATTTAAGTTAGAAGTTAGTAGTAGCAGTAGTGGTAGTAGTGGCGGAAGTAGTAGAGAAGGTTGATCAAATTCAGGTCAGTCACACATAAACCATAAAGAAACCAAAAGAACAAATTGATATCTGCATATGTATGTACTCAAAAAATTACCGAGTGATAATGAAAATTTCTATTGAAGTCAACTCATAAAATCAGCTTCATTCACCAATACGTTATGCACTTTCTCCGGTGGTACTTCTAAACAAAAAAAATTGTATTCGACTGTATTCGCGTGTAATTTGTGTCATTGAATCATGCAAAAAATCATTCGAACTATAAAACTCAAAAGTAAGGTATCGCATTAGTTCAAAAAGATACGCTTTTGTTTTGTATTCGAACAAATTATAAACAATGCACGTATAATATTATGCTGCTTTTCTGATACACTATCAAGAATTTCCAGTCTGTATCAGTGAAAATCTCTTTAAACCGGAGTGGATCGGAGGAGTAATACTAATTACTGTAGTTTATATATAGAGTTCCTGTAAGTAAAAGATAGATTCCTTTTTGGATAAACAAAAGGAAAAGAACAAATGGGCTTACTTCTACATTCGTCTGCTCCATCAGTATTGCTGAATAATGGAAAGATTACTGGAAAACATAGAAAATTTGTGATTAATTTGAATACTTCTGACGTGGGCCACAAAAGTGCGATCATTAAACGTAAACTCACTTGCGGAGAAGAGAGCAAATTCCAGGTAGTTCATGGTGAAAAAAGTTTGAAACATTCACAGGACGATGATTACAAGCTAAGACAATGCAAGGATATTCGCTTCGCACGGCTATGGTAAAGAATAGATTTAAAGAGCGTCAGGAATTAAAAAAATATAGGTTATATTGTTTGTTCAATCAAAATGCTTTAATAGCTATCATTTAATTACAACATTACAAGTTACCTTCATTTATCACAAATTTTTAACTCGACCATTCGCCGATGGCATCAAGTTTGGCCCTGCACAACCACGGATGGCCGAAGGTCACACAAAATCATTTTCATCCTGCAACAATTCACATATCACACACAAAGTTAATTATGGTGGCATAACTTTTACCACGTCCTTTCACCGATCACATTCTTGTTGATATTTGTGTACCTATATTACGTATGTGTGTGTACACCTTGAATATTGTGACTTGGGTGAAGGCGAAAATGCGTGTAAATTGTGAGTGGCTGCGTACGAAATTGTATTGAGCGATGGCTCGCCTTTCTCGGTGAATTCATTTCTGTTTATGCTTTCCCTGCCAGCTGCAATGCATATTTTTTATTGATAGTGTGAGTTTTGTGTGCATGCTATGAGCCAGAGAAAGGGAGAGAGTCCAATGCTTGCAGAGTACACAACCAATTCATTGTGCAGAAACGAACTGTAGTTCGAAGAAAACGATAAAATGTTTTTTGTGTGTGTTCACATTATAAACTGTGTGCATAAAACGTGAGCCTTTCTTCGTTGGAACTCCACGTTTTCTGTTGGAAAGCTGAGCGCGTTAGAGAATTAGGCTGTGACTTGGCGACTTGGTATTACGCATACAATGTGTAGATTTAATAGACTAGAGTGTCGTATGGGTTTGCTGCATAGACTCACACGGAGATACTCTTGGCAACTCTTGAATGCCCTCGGTTGTGGTTTCACTCTATCGAGATTTCCTTTTCTTCTTGATAGCGTATCTTTTCTCTATTATTATGACTGCTAAGAGTTATTATGTATTAGAGTTTAGGGGAGGATCTGTATCGTCTTCTTGAAAACACAAATGTCGCCGGGTGATATTTACATCGTTACTTTTCCCAACTGATGAGCTTGCGAAACTTATGTATGTAGGACAACTGGCTGAAAGTAATTCCGGTTGATCTTACAGTTGTTGCTTAATGATCACTTTGTGTATCCGTGCGTTGCTTTTTTAAACGCTCTTCAAAAATATTTTTGTGCAAACTATCACACTGTCACTGTGCATTTAAATCAAATTAACTGGGATTTGAAAAAAATCCCTACACTCCCAGGTTTAAGCAACATTATGATACAACTACTAGATCAACACGAGTGAATCTGAATTCAGTCACAGTAAAAGTGGTAATATTTTTGTGGATTGAATGTAGTTTGTCTGCAAAATAAATATGCGTGTGGCCAAGTGAAGAACGAAGCGTAACGTAAAATATATAAAAAGAATTTCACTTCTGAGAAGTTGACGTTCCTCGATTTCAAGCATGATCAGCCATTGATCCATTTCATAATCGAATGGCTAACCTTGTGTCTGTGTGTATAAAGGTCAATTTTTAATGTATCGTCTACANTCGAATGGCTAACCTTGTGTCTGTGTGTATAAAGGTCAATTTTTAATGTATCGTCTACACCCTGCTTATTATCAGGCTCCTGCATATAACGTTGGATATATTTTGATGAATGTATGAAATGACGACTATGATTTAATTGGTTTGTCGGTAGATGAAAAACAATCTTGGTTAAAGATCACACCCATAAAACATCCGAAGAATGGGTCTCCAGAACGTTGGACATGCTTGTATATAGTAATCATAGTCAACAAACTTTGTTTGATTCTTGATACATAAACATGACTTGGCAATTTGGCAATATTACAGTTTCCAGTTACCACTGCATTGCTAATGCCTAATAAGGAGGCCAGGCTAGCCACTCTAGCAAACTGTGGAAGAGGAATGCACACGTTTATTCCAAACAATCTCATCGACATTATTCCACTTTCACTTTCACGGCTAGGTGATGTGATGCAATTGAAATATCAGACCCTTTCCTATAAAACTTGCACTACATTGATAAACCGAGAAATACATACGCATACATGGGTGATGTGGTAGGTGTAAACAAATAACTGAAAAGCTAACGGTTAAATACAAAGAACAAATTGCATAATTTTAAGTAACAGCTTTTTTACTTACTTGTTCCATTTCATCAGTAAAGGTCAATCTCTTTGAGACGGAAAGCCGGGAAATGGGCAAATTTTTAAAAACTATGTTTCGAAATTTTACAGGTTCGCACTTATTCTTTCTCTACTGTTAAGTAAAAGAAGCTACTGTTACAATCATGCTTGGGGAGCCTATCGTACAACTCAAGCACATAAAACACTGGATAACTACTTTCACAACAACAACTTTCACGGGTGGGTTCCCGTCCTAGTATGCCTACATTGTCATAATTTTCTTTGTCAGAACTGGGGCTACATTTTTGTTGTGCATGTCTGTCTGTATATACGATGCTTCGTACATACATTCATAATGCGTTATTGAGCACCACCAAGTAAATTCTAAAGTACAAATACTTGTTATTTGTTCACTCTTCTGTCACTGTTGGTAAATATGACACAATTTTCCTTTTCAAACACCTGCTTAAGAATGGTGGTAGTGCAATTTAACAGTGACACTTGTTTGGAAAAGTATACATGCATATATGATTTCTAGACAATTTAAAAATAACTGGAGAGGTCCTGCTTCTGTAAAAAGAGAATTTTTTACTGCCTACATTGTCATAATTTTCTTTGTCAGAACTGGGGCTACATTTTTGTTGTGCATGTCTGTCTGTATATACGATGCTTCGTACATACATTCATAATGCGTTATTGAGCAACACCAAGTAAATTCTAAAGTACAAATACTTTTTATTCGTTCACTCTCCTGTCACTGTTGGTAAATATGACACAATTTTCCTTTTCAAACACCTGCTTAAGAATGATGGTAGTGCAATTTAACAGTGACACTTGTTTGGAAAAGTATACATGCATATATGATTTCTAGACAATTTAAAAATAACTGGAGAGGTCCTGCTTCTGTAAAAAGAAAATTTTTTACTCGTATACACATATACTTGTAATTATATACATGACTCTTGCACGAAACGAGGGAAAGGAGTGTGAGCCCATTCCAGCATGGTATAAAACTTTATGCATTGTGAAAAAAGTCTTTGCAAAACTGTTTTTATGAGATAAGTGCAGATACATGGGAACCTTTTTTATACAACTAGATTACAGCAAGAGTGAATCGATGAAGCTAGCGCATAATACTGCAAAATATAGGTGGAATAGCGCAAGTCCCCACTGCCAGTTGACTTGAAGTGTAAAGTTGGGAAAGCAGATTTGCAGGAACAATTTAGCAAGCGGCACATACAGAGGCTTTCCCGTTGTCGTTGAAGTGGTGTGCACACGCGACAACATGAACGCGGCTATGAAAAGCACAATATCTGCAGAGGAGCAGCGACCAGCGAGCTCGTTTGGGTTTTATGAGCATATCGTGGTCCACTGTTGGAGACATCATAGTGGCTCCAGGCATGGAACCTTTTCTTTCCATGGAACCAAATAATAGTATCTTCGGAATGCGTCGTGTTTTAGTCTACTTTTTGAAGTTTTAATGATTTTATTTATTATGAGCACATTCATTTGCTAAATGATTCGATGTATAAATTTGACAAAAGACATTTGATCTTGTCAATTGGCTTCCATTTTTGGTATAAATTTCTTTGCTCTCTCACAGGACTATGAACGCATAAAAAGGTGATTCTATACATTTAACTTTGTAAGAGGAATGAGACTCAAGTAATGTAACTATTAATCTGCATTCTTACATTTTGTGTGTGTGTAATTAAGTTTATTCTTAAAATTACGTAACACACAATCAGATAAGTTTGGCAATCTGATTCACCACAAATCTGTCATATAGCTAAAAAGCTACACAACTGGAATACAGTGGAAAATGGACAGTAGAATGCATATTATTATATGTATTTACCTATGTACTTATTATTTGAAGCAAGAGAAGCAATAAACGGTTCAAAATATGCATGGTAGATGCTGCTCCCATCTCTCTACTCTGCGTGAGCCTCCTGCAACCTAAGTCGTAGTAGTATGTATCAAAAAGGAACGTTTGCCATTGCTTTGTTAGGCTACAGACATTAGGAGTAAAAAGTAAGCTTGAGCCAGCAAAGGCACTAACCAAATCAATCACGATTAAACAGTTTTAAACGTCAAGTACTATTGATTGGCACTTCGGTAGACTATATGAAGTGCATTTTTTATTGCACAGTTTTCAATACTCAGTCATATTTGACTAACAATATTTGAAATTGTTCAAGATATTATTTACCTATGCATAATCTTATTGTAAGATTATGCATAGGTAAGTAATATCTTGAACAATTTCAAATACGGAAAGATACACACCTACCTATTGTCACTATTGTCAATTGTCTACCGACT
>JAHZMW010001118.1:0-12758 GCA_027743745.1 Alloscopus bannaensis | reverse complement strand
ATTATTAGCAATGTGTGGTGTTTTAAGAGTATCGAACTAGAAGATGAGAAAAGAGTCTTGACTGCACACAGCAATAACTAGTGTCCTGCTCGCGTGCTCTGCTACACAAGCACGAAATAACTGAAGGCTAACAACTTGAGCTCATGTGTACATTTATGTATATAAAAAAGTGAAAGCTACTACTATGAAGAAAGATTTTTTCCTTTTATAAACCCACCACAGAGTTTAATCTGCATCCATTGAAGAGAGAGAGTTGGAGGAGGATTCTCGCAGCTTGTTTTTTCTCGTATGAAGTCACATAATATACATAAATATATCACATCACACACGCACATCCACATACATATCACATTTCCAGAGAAAGCCCACCACACACTCTGTGTGAGAGAGGGAGTGTGGGAGGACGTCGACATCACTTAACTCGCGCCTCGGTCCGACTCTCTTGGACAGTGAAACGTCCAATAAAGTGGAAAATGGCTCATCTTATAATGTCTTCTCGCTCTCTATACAATTCACCCACTTCTGGATTAGATTTTTTTCTTCGTCCCGTCCAACAAACTATACTCATATAAAAAAGCCTGCAATATCTCTGCTTTCTCCAAGAACATGCACGGCGTCGTGATACAAGTGGGAGAAAGGGTATTGCACATGATGTAGCTAAAAGCTAACATAGATTATCGTGTGATTTCTCTTTTTTCTTGGTCTACTTCTCGTCGCGTGCAGTTTTACCCACTTCTCCAAGCAATCTCCGAACATCCTCAGTTTTTTTTCACTTTGGACAGTTGCATTATTCTAAAAATATATATATATATCTACTACGTGTTTATGTATTAGAGGAAAAGGTGGTGTAGTAATAGCACGCACCCAGAATGGTGCTGGAGGATGGGTTTTGTCAAGGATTTACTGGATCATGTAATACAATAATGGGTGAATCATTCCCAAGCGGGATGACTTTTGTTGAGAAGAGCGGCAGTGGATTTTTGGGGTTGCGACTCGTTTGTCGTCATGTTCAACTTTTCAATACAAATGTTTTTCTCTTTCAACGGTCGTGGTTGGTGGCAGTCTCAGCTCGAGTGTGACACGGGGTACTATTGTATATTTAAAGCTCATTCAGCCACATGTCCTTTTACGTTTGGAATGAATGGTCGGATGGAATGTAAAAATTTTCCACTCTCACTCTGGTCTGGTGTAACGTCATCAAATGTCTATTTATTGCATTTGAGACATGGAAACTTTTTATGCGAACACTTCGTTCTCCGGCTTTGTAGTAACATGTTCAAATAGTTATGCTTTCTCTCTCTCTGCTTTACTTCCTATTACGCAGCGAAGCGCTAAAGCTTGATGTCTCTTTGAATGACTTTCTAGAGAATAGTTTCGGCTTAACAGTAATACTCCTAATAGAATGTGTGTGGGGATGATGCGTGCTCGGATGCGTTCACATACGCTCAACTTTCTCTTACATATTTACATGGTTTGCTTCGAGGGGATGAGGATAGGATATAGTAGACTCGGTTTAAGAGGTTACATGGCTTATTTGCTTTGGAATATAATACTACCGCTCCCGGCTTTAGTTAGGATAATGAATCTGCTGAGGAGAACGGTGAAGAGGAACGAGATAGAAAAGAGAAAGTAAGTGGCTTTTCGAAACAAGAGTGAAAAGGATGAGAAAGTTGGTGAATGATGATGATGCTCTGATGGTTTGCTCAAAGCAAAATGTGTGTTGACTTTCACTGTTTTCTCAGAGGATCTTCACTGTGGTATTTGCTACGCTAAGTGAAAATGGCGTAACAACAAGTGGATAATTATAAGAATTATATTATGGGATGACGTGTCGCGACTTTTCACAAAAAAAAACATGATAGAATACACGCGTGTTTGGACTATTCGCATGGGTGAACTCGTACCCATAAGTAGGGTATTTGTAGATCAACTTAATGTATCGTAATTTTCTCCAAATTGTGAAGATTGTTGTTTTATAGGCAATATTTGTTTACGCAAGTTTTACATCCCTCAATACCTCCAACACAAAGGAAATGAACGACGTAGAGTAATATTATGTCTAATTTTTCGAGGCATGAAACGAATCTCCTAGTGGTAATCTTTCCCAATGAGCATTAAAACGTGCGCGTGGAAGAATTTGTTCTACATTGACCCTGTCCACCGCATGTCGGAATGCTGTCTCCTCGTACCGGTCTTCAATGTCAAAAAGCCCACCTACAACATAGTACAAAGGAGACAACATTATCAGATCAGAAGCCAAAAAACTTGCAATGAATCAGTAGATGAGTACAAGATCAAACCAAACACATATAAATCAACTCGTGTTAGATCTGTCAGTTGGCAAAATTATTTCATACTTCAAAGCCTAAACTATTGATAAATGACCTGCCTTATTTCAACAACTATTCAACACCAGCAGAGAAATCAGTATAAGAAAATCGTGGAAAGTGAGCAAAACCAACTGAAGAGAGCCGCGTGTAAATGTCTGCTTATTGACAAATTCTTTCCATTCCTCCGCGACCGTTATTTGTCAGATCCAATAAAATTCTCTGAGTAGAGAAATCAATTGTGAATTTGTAAAGGCTACAAACAGCAAGAGACAGCTCGTTCTCAGTCCCCACACACGCTCACAATCACAATCGTCGCACGTGCTTTCACTNCACAATCACAATCGTCGCACGTGCTTTCACTGCAGGTATATAGTCAAACCGTACAACATCCGGGAGAAAATATACAAGGTGTGTGTGACGCAGAAATTGCAATTGCAGTCGAAAGACAGCTGCATTCCAATCACTTACTGTCACCGAACACAGAATCCTTTATTTTTTTAAAAAGAAAAAACGCCTCCACAGTTAATGCTCGCACCGCTTCAAATGTCTCTTTAGCTTTCCGCGAGCATTCAACAAATTTTTCTTTTGTGCGACGCACTAAATTGGTTGCCCATTCGGAGCTGTCGGAGAGAGGAGAGGAAGAAAAATAATAAAATACAACTCTAGATATATGTGATTGCCTTATTGCCCTTTCCCTTGTGAAGACGCAAACCAAAGCGTTTCCAGCTCTTTATGAGGGATTTACCTTGTTTTGGAGTGAGCATTCAAGTGACTGTTGCTATAAATATATATTTCCCTTACAAGGTGCACATCCGTAAGCAGCGGTGCACTCCTATTGAAAATATTTTAGAGGAAAAGTAAAAAAAAAGTAAGTTCTTTATTGCCCTCATCTCATTCCCATTTTTCTTGTAATCCTCTTCAATATCTCAACTTCAAAATCAGATATTGCCACCTTTGCTTTTACTAGCCGGTCCGTGTATACTGAAGGAAAATGGTGTGTATAAACGAGTTAATAGAAAGATTGGTGCTTTCACCCTGCTTTCACCACTTCAAATCTACTTTTATCTTACTTCTCCTCCACAACAGGGAGTCGCGTGAGCGGTTACTAGTCTACGGAATGTATTAGCAACCGTCAGTAGAGAAGTGAGCACTTTTAATGCTTCAGAAATTTTCGCAGTATAATATAGCACGCACCGCACACACCATATGAGCACTGCTAAAAGAAGCATGTTATTTCTTCATTGTCTTGGGATGAGCTGAACAAGAAGAAGAATCGTGTGTGTACATTGCGTCTTGATTTATCACTTCTGAAAAAATAAATCCTACTCTCACCAGAGCGGGCTGTATCCGGGGAAGATGAATGCTTCGAACGTGATGCTGAAGGTGAGTAGAATGTATATCATACGAGTGAAAGGAAAAACTGGCATGATTTTTACTGATTTTATGACCTACCTCTTATAGTTGGGATATATAGCATTACGTTATATATGCTGGTGCTAACAACACAAAATGAAGATTTTTCCGCAATCCCAAGAAAGTTGCCGATTTGTATGAAAAATCGGCAAGGGCGTTCTCGAGATTGCATTTATGAGATGCAGATTTCACCGGCCTTGGCCCCAGCTAGTTGATTTCAACACAATATTTCAAGATCATTCAATGACCTGACATTTATCATTGATTACATTTGACAATTTGAGGAATAAACGTGCTTTCCCATTGAGAAGCTAGCGGAAGTTGCGATAATTGCCCAAATGGGTAGAAAATGGTGGGAGGAAAAGTAGGTATAAATGTCTTTAAATGGTTATAAAAGTTTTTGTGTTTAACAAGAAGATGAATGATGCAATAAACTAGACTCGAACAGGAAACGAGAGATTCCGCACACAGGAGTAGACCAAAATAGTTTGGTTTTTTACGCACGTTATATTTCACCATTTTTTGATAGTAGATAGCCATACATCTCTATATTTGGACACCCTCTCTCAATATGTCAGCCGACAGGGTGATTTATAATTTGTCATTAAATTAATGGTTTGTCCTCCTCCCCCTGTGTCACGAAGGAGTTGGCAAGTTGGTGAAAGGTGACAAAAAGGTGACACACAGGACTTTCCCTCTTCAGAGAAAAGCTTTATATTCACCACGAACAAAAAAAGTCAAAAACTGGTGAACAAGGCAAGCCGTGATCGTGATGCCCTCCACTCACCATTACACTATACAGCATCACACTTCAACAAAAAACAGCAAAGCACAACATAATATTCCTTTTTCCTCTCCCACTCAACTTGTAAGGGAAGTTTACCCATAAAATTTCAACCGTGTAGCAAAACTCTACTATTCCATTGATAGAAAAAACCATGCACTTCGCGTGTGTCAGTGTGGGATGGGAAAGTGAGAAGAGAAAACTTGATCACCTAACACATCTCTCATTCACGTTGGAATGCGTTGTTTGAAACGCGAAAAGAAAGGAGGGGATGGTTAGTTAGTTAGCCTTTCTCTCGCCAAGTCAAAAAAGAGAGAAAAAGGCTGATGATTCAAGTTGCTCCATTTGAGCATTAGTGAAAATGTGACTAGACTTTAATACGCCGCAATTCACCACCACCACCACTTGTGCTGAAATGCTCTCTATTGATGTTACCTTTGTCGAAGCATGTCCTTCTCATATTAGTGCATAGATTTTTTTGTGTTCAGTTGTGGTGAAAGCTGTATATGCGTACAATACGTGCTCCTGTAACTCTCATCGTCGTCAGTTTACACGATCATGATGGCACATGGCACCCAGCGAGACAACAATCTTGGAGAATACATCCGCATTAGTATAGGCTTTTTGTACACTCGGAACTGACACAAAACGTTTTCAGTGGACAAAAATGCAGGAGAAGCACGCACTTGCAGCATGCCTCCCTCACGAAGCAAATGTCTCAAAGGGAAATGAAAAGTTTTAAAATTAGTTGGTCTTCAACTGCTCTCAATCGTCATGGTTTCCGCTTCCCTTGCTTGTATTTTTTAGATAGTTAATCGTATCAAGCAGCAGCAGCATTATTTTTTGCCGCAAGTATATATTTTTTGTATCATTATTAGTACGTACCACCGAGCTATGAATGTTACAATAAATATGTGTGAATAAGTTGACGCACAGTTTAATTGCATGAAATATAGGATATTATTGCTTTGATTTTGTAGGGAGGGTGAAAAAGGGTGGTACGGATATACTTACATTACGTTTGAAAACGATTTTGCCTTGAGTTTGGTGAATGTGGCGCAAACGACTTTTCTAAAGTTACAAATCGATTTCCGTTTGTACATAAGATGACGAGTGTGACACTTCATTTAAAACGTTGACCTAGGGATTTCTCTTTGACAGATATACATGTCTGATGCTTTCTTCGGAAATCGATTTTCTCCTCAAAATACGCAGAGATGATAAGCAGCAGAAGTGCAAAGGAAAATTTGAATGTTCTCTGATGAAGCGTGAGATATTCAACAAACAATATGTACATTTTGACTAGTCTGCTCACTGCGTATATCAAAGAACGCTCAGTTCTGCCAAAATCTAATTTTCTCCCTGTTCATCGCTCGTGAAGACAGATTTTCTTGTGGGACTTGACAAAAAGTTGTATAGAATTATGGGGGAATTTTTTGAGGGCGGCTGTCGAACGAACGAAGCTTAGTCATGTATCGCTTTCACTATCTCTTGCTGTTGAAGTTTTTGGGGGAGAAAGAAAATGCGGAAAGTCTGCTTGTGTTTTTCTAGGCAGTGAGAAAGTTGAAATCCAACTGAGGCACAAGATATGGAAAATAAGAGTCTCAAATGACTTCACAACTTTTTTATCATATAAATAATATGAATAATAGGAGTTGCTGCGTGTGTAACAAGCTGGTAGAGGAGACGCCAACATATTTTGCGTGTACACGTACTTGTAACTTCGTTACGATACAATTTCTTAATTAGACACGCTCAACTTTGAAGATAAGCTAGTATTCCTGGAGCATCCGGAAAGCCCCTATGATTTTGCACTTTTCAGGACGGAGAACGGAGAGCAAGCCCTGGAAATGTTAAACCAAAGAGCTACAACTACAAACGCTTCCACCCCAAGCTTAAACACGTTTGGCAAGCAAATAACGTTTCGCTGTGGACAAACTTTTGAATAAAAACTACACATAACAAGCCCTTCGCAATTTATGAATTACGGAGAAACTTTCTCTGTTTATACACGAGAAGAAAAGATTAGCAGATATACGCATAAGTCACGACTCTGAATCAGGAGCCAATTTTTTCATTGATTCACAACGATACATAGAGAAACACCCTAAACACGTCACCACTAGACCTTCAATGCACACCCTTGTGTGCCTACTCCCCTCACCAGAAAATGTCAAAATCATTGTTGATACGTTTGTTTCACAAGGGCCGGTGAAGTGATCAAATTCAAACAAATTGGACCTCATCGATTCCCCCATCCCATTACGAAGCTAGTCAAGTTTTAAGTGTGAAAATTTTGCTGGTTAAGGGGCTTCCCACGAAAAAAATGGAAAGACAAGCATACATTTTTTTTCTGGGTTTTCCAAAATTTTACTTCAACCCTATTCACTCCGTTGCTCACTGTGAAAACGGGTTTCACACAAGTTCACACGGGTGCTCTACCAAGGGAAAAGCAATTCCCACACTTCACCGAGCACACATAACGCGAACCAAGAATACTATGAGGGACGACAAGACACTTTCCGTGTTGCTCAACGTGTTGTCCATACAAAAAGCAGAGAAATGTGCTGTTCCAAACACTTTTCGGTGGCCAATGTGAAGGAAAAACAATATTAGGTGACCAAGACCAGGCAAATACGATAAACTTGTATAACGAAGGATAGAAGGTCAAAGAAAAGTTTTACACTTTCGAGTACGTGAAGTCGTTTTCAAGCATTTTTTACACTTGTCAAAATTACACCTTTCAATGTAGTGCTTGCTTGACAGAAATAAATTGGCAAAATTACGGTTTAAAGTGATGATGATGATGTGAATGATAGGTACATAATTGCGTCATGAGTTGTACCCCTGCTCTATATTATTCAGTATCCACCACAGTCAGCAAGTAATCATTCCAAAAGACCTACGTCTTACCGACGTTAAATTCGTAGTCACTAACAAATCAGAATTTCCTAAAATGCTTTAAACACGTGACTGTATAAATTTTTATTAATACTCAAATATTAGGAAATTCTGAATTGAGCTAAAAAATTCAATATCAAAGAGGATAAAAGTAAGAACTACATATGTGATGAATTACGTGATTGTGGTGTGATCGTAATTTTGCAGTGTAGTTTCTCGTATGAAACCGCAACGATTGAGTACTACGCAAGTTGCCTTAAGACGTATATGTCTACAATGCACGTACTGTCCAAGTAGTTGTTCTACGATTTGGCAATGCTAATTTAATGACGAAAAATAAATGCGGATCATGTGCATATGTATATGATCCTACTACGACTACGTTACGCAGTATGTGAACGTAATGGGAAGCCTTAGTGCATTAATGACGTGTCTAGGTAAATCATTTTTATAACATGTGTCTCTTTCCAAAACGTTAAAGGAATTTCTTGCTGCGTCAATTAGTCATTCAATACTCTCAGCTCAGTAAATAAATAGCCTTTAACCTACCACGATCAACGTTTATGACAGATATCCGTCTCAGTTTAGTACGGGAACGAAAGCTGTTCAGCAATGCTTCTAAAGAGTGAGTTTTATGAAAGCTCTGTTTATCGTGATCATGCCGCTAATCGCAGCTCTAGGCGCTTATCAAGTAGAAAATGACACATTCTCAGTGGATAGGACAAAGTGGTGGTTTATCAACCGATGCTTCTTTTGCAGGAGGTATTTAAACATTTCACTTTAAAGTGCAATAACAAAATAAATACACTTTGAGCAATGCGTTTCAAAATGTTCCAGCTGCATTATTGTCCTATTAACATTTTGGACTGTGTCGGGATTTTTTGTAGCAGCTGAAGTGGGATCTTTGTAAGTTTTTGTTTTTCCACATGTGAGGTCGACTTATATGATATTTCTTAGTTGAAACATACATTCTGTGGAATAATCTATCAAGATATGCCTTCGTATTATAGAGATAATGTTGCTCCTGTATTAAAAGTTGTTCTGATAATGCTCCCGACGATTACTGGAGTTGCAGGCTTAGCCGTCATATCGTATCACCTATGTAAGTTGTTACCATCAATATTTCTAATCAATACAAAATCCTGAGTGATGACTGAAGTTCTTTAATGCGTACCTTTTGTTTGCAGTTAGCAAATGTCAAAAACGCTGGGTGTTCGGAATTGAAGAAGAGATTGAGAACATAATCGACGTGGAATGTTTAAGAGCGTGGTCACTGCCTCCAGACTACGAGCCACCTCCTTCATACGCTGAAGCAACGGCAGTCAATACTTGTGTCACATTAGATCTCGAAAGTCCTGGAGAAAACGCATCTGTGATGCACCTTTCATAAATTGCTCCAGTGATTTTAGTGATAAAAGTATAATAAACGTGCCCTTTCAATTGGTAACTGTAAAGCGTGCTGGATATACGTTATACAAGCGCTAAGGAAGTAATAATATACAGAGTAAATCTAACACATGTATTACTGCATAAAATTTACAAACGCGTGTAAAAAAAGGAACACAGAAAGAAGATATCTGCCGGTTTTTTGCAAGGCTTCCGAAAGGGAATTTTGAAAAGTCCCATGTCAATGTATTTAATTTATCTACTTATTCATATAAAACTCACATACCTATCATAGGTACATATTATAGATTCACACTCAATCATCGTGAACATGACGTCGTTGGTGTTGCAAATGTCTCCTCCTCACAAGAGGTAGGCATGATATCTTCCCGACTTTGCGGTAGCATTTTGGCAAAGAATACTGTTGTGTGCGTCATTTTACCACAATCACTACTTACTCTTAAGGTCGTTAGCAAAAACGTTGAACATGCTGTTGTTGTTCCTGCTACATCATATTTCCAACATGAAGGGTTTAAATTGTGTGTATGCTTCTGTTAAAAGAGAACAACCTGACATTGTGTATCGATTAACTTTGCTACTGCAGACTTTGCCACAAAAGTGTCGATAAAAAGGTATCCACGTAATGTGTCATTTAAACACGGTAAAACTTTAATGGAAAAAATATATAAAGCAAGACCTAGTAATCGCTGGTTTTGCGGTCACTACGTCAAAAACCCAACTTTAAGGTCGTCTGTTTAGGGAGGTATTCCGAAAACGATGACGGTGGCTGTTGTAGTAAACCGATGATGACACAACATGCGTCGAGTCAGGACTCGTGACCATACAGTGTGCCCACTCGAGTAAACTTTTATTTGCTGCCGTTTTTAGCAAGTGCCGCACCGCATCGAGCCACCACCATACTACCACCGCAGTAATAATGTGTGCACCACCACGAACATCCTTTTTTATTCTGGCTTTCACCCACAACGCTATCTTCAAACTGGACCGTTTTCTCCTTTCCCTTTCTTCTGGTTCAATGCTCCCATCCCGTGGACTCCATAACTTTAACAGTGTATTAACTAGGAAAAGAGTGAACTCTAATAATATCATCTTTACTGCAGCGTCAAGGTTGATGCCGTATTCAAACTTTTTTATACAACCAAGAACAGTTCCATTTAACTGCTACCATCATTGATTTTGCGTAGAGACAGGGAGCGAATTAAGCATGAATGCAACGCTATAAATACTGAGCACACTCAATCAACTCGAAAAACAAGGGTTTAAATGTATTCACTTTGAAAGGTTCATTGGTTCCTAGTTTACATGATGATAATGTTCCCTTCCCATTCTCCCAGTTCTATGGTCTGCTGCCTTGTGATGCAATCAAGCACTACGCTTTTTAGCCGTATAATCCTTTCACCCGTAGGCCCTTATTGGGTTGCAGATGGTTTCGCTTTCTTTCACCCCTCTTCCATCGAGGAGAAAGCAACGGTGTGCTACACACGCATGCATTGTAATACTAAACAGATTACATTCCTATCTAAATGTGATCGTTTGAATTAAATTCTTTGCCAGACTGGTATAACTTGATCTTACATACACACCGGGACACACGAGATCTTCTCAACCGCGAATAAACATCGAGCAAACGGGACTTAATATGCATTTAATTTTTTTCGCAACGTATTTATACTATAAAGCGTTCATAGTTTTTAGAGACTACGAACAACACAGCCGCATCATCGCATCCTCGACTTGCTTCCACACTGTGGACGACGATGTTGCTGATGATTAAAGTAATAGGTACCGCATTCCCTTCCTGTACACATAACGGGAATTCTCGCCGCTTTTTCACTCACTATTTATACAAACTTTTATTTAACTAGCTAAAATACTACACTGGATGAATGAATGCAATGAGGCTGATGATGACCGTAATTTGTTGTGAAGTTAAGCTTCCTTTTTATTTGCTTTCTCCCCTTTCTCTTCTCTTTGGATGTCCCTCTCTTTCTCTGTATTTTATGTTGTGAATATCTCTCTCATACATCTGCAAACACATACACAAAGAGGAGCCGGCTTTCATGCTGCTGTAGTTCTCTGCCCTTCCAAACACGCGGTAGCATACAATGAGACTGATTTTGGTTGCACGTCTCCGACAAGGTTTTTTGCTTTTGGAAGGAAGAGTGGAAAACCTCAATGAATGGATGTAATGAAAAAATGCATGCATTTCCGTTTCCGTAACCAAAACTTGAGTTTATACTCCCGTTGCAAGTTTGCAGTGTAGTGGTTTTTTTGTGAGTGTTGTATGCAGTCCCTTTATAATTAGCATATTAGGGTTGCATACTCAGAACGATTTTGTGAAAACGGTTTGATGATTGCATTATAAGCTAGACATGGTTGGAGGGTCATTAGGAGAAAGTAAATAACAGTTTGTTGATGGATTTAAGCTGGATTTAGTGGAATTAGTGTAAAATACAAAGTTTAGTTTTCTAAATTCGAACTTCTACGTTCTGCGTCTAAAATCTCTCGATTTCATCATTTCAATTGTTCGTAAAGAAGATAAACTCGCTTTGTTTGTAATTGCATTTAAATAATAATTTTAGGTGATTGGAGTTTGCTTTGTTTTAATGAAAAAAAAAATAAAGTTTAAAAAAAATAAGTTTACAGACTAGATAAAAGTTGAACTTCTACACAGCTACAATATTGAAATCAACTAGAGGCATTCATTTTGAGAGTTTGAAAGTGTCAAAACGAGTTTATCAGTCACGCTTTTTGTGAGAAGTGTTGGAAATATTGATCCAATTACAGCCAATGGCGAAGGAATTATAAAAATGCATTAAGCGCATAAAATTCCGAATCTTAATTTTAAGAAAAAAATGAGAGTATGGTTTGGCTCTCTGAAAAGTGCCGAGTGGGAGTCGGGGAAGTGTCTACATCTTTAAATCAGCTGAATGTCTTTTTAGCTAAACTCTGAAAACCCGATACACGCACAATTTCTAAGATATGTCTTTATATGGTAGTTTTCAACTTACGCACTCTCTATAAATCTCATTCAGCAGCAGTTTGCAAGTGCGACAAAGGATAAAACGGCTCAAGCTTGAAAGATTTTGAAATAAGAGGGAAAAGAAGAAGCAACAATAAAAATTTGCTGTTGAGCTAATCGACTGAATGAGCAGAATATAGTAAGTGAGAAAAACTCCGGCATGTTTTATACTCACGCATTTTCCCTTCCACACATGAAACCTCCCAAACAAATCGTTGGCTATGACAAGAAAGATATGATAAGGAAATGTGAAGATGCTTACAGAGTTAGTGAAGACGACTCTTTTACAAGCAAACGGAATAATTTTCACTGAGCATTATATATCTGCGCCCATATTACTTTCACTTTCGGAGACAACATAAAAGGACCAGTCTCGTGGAAAAAAATCCGATTCTCTAAATAAACCGAGGAATAGAAAAGTAATGCTGGCAATGATGTAAAAAACAAGCGCGAAGACAAATAATGTATCTCCTTTTCGCTTCATGAAATGACTGAGCTCACACACACAAGACACGAAATATGGAGTGTAGTGAAAGCAACCCGATGTAAATAAGTGTAAGTGGCGAATTGCTAACGTTGGCGAGCAGCTTACATGCAAAGTAAACAATAAAAGGGTTTCCTACAAGCTATAGATCATCGCTGCGTGTGTTAATTTAAAATATTCATGGCATGGCTATTTTAAACTATAAGAGTTCTACTACAACAACAGCAACATGCATTTACAGTAAGATTCAATTAATTCAAAGACAAAATCCTTTCTACCAAAGTTGTAAAATACGAATGCACTTTAGTGTTTTTGTTTTTATGGTTTGTACTTGTTTGAAATTATATAGAAACGAAACTGGGAAGGGAAATGGTTTGTGGTGAAGCGTTTTTCGTATGTGCCAATAAGATGTACTGC
>JAHZMW010001117.1:0-14691 GCA_027743745.1 Alloscopus bannaensis | reverse complement strand
GGCCTTGGAGGTGGACAACATGGCGGTGGACAGCACGAGCCACCCTATTGGCAAATAAAAAGTCCCATAAAACCACCTGTATGCAAATAAAGGTACCTACATGCTTTTCCCAGTCCCTATATGTATGAAGTTCAATCTAGTTTGTTTGACTCTATAACTGCATTAAATATCTGCAATCATAGTATCCACATGATACTATTACCACTCTCCAGAAACCTCACGAGTAAGTATGTTCGGTATTTGAGCTGAGTTTCTGAAGATAACATTCATTTTTGAAAGTCGGATTCTTGAAAAAACACATGACAGAATAATATAAAACTTTGACTTACTCCGCAACCTCCGCCACCACCTCCACCACAACAAGACATGGCTAAACTTCGGAATTGGAGGTTATTGAACAAAAAATTTTAATTTCCAGGCTGGTCTTCTAAATTCAAATATCAGGATTTGGATGGTGAGGTAATTTTGAGTAGGTGCTTTGAACTGGACTGCCCAGTCGGAACAATTGGCAATGGGAGAAATAACAAACAAGATGAAAATTGAGTACATAAAAACACATCAGTACTGAACATCGGGAAGCAACGACATATTATCGAGTAGTTTTACCAACCTTTGCAATCCCGGTAATCCCGAAACGCATCGGCTGCCTTAGCAACAAGGTGCATTTTTCTTTACCGAGTCTCGTAATGATGGCGATCAATAATGCATTTTTTCAAAACGCTCAAAACTGCTCCGTGAACCACGAGACATCCTCCATGAAATGTCTCTTGACCGTGTCATCTCCAGCACAATGGTGCAGAATTACGTGATTAATGGCTTCCATGTCAAACTTGGCCTGAAAGGAGAGTGCCTCCTCCGATTTCCTTTTTGAATAAATGGTTTTGAGAATTTCAAAAAATCCCCTGTAATTCATTCCATGATTAGCCTTCAGCACCAGTTGGCACTGTTCGCAAAATTCTGAAATTCCAGATAAGTCATCCAGCTCCCGTTCAACATCTCTGAGTGCATTTTGAAGAACAGTCCAGACGTAGCAAATGTTTACCCCGTTGAACCAATTATGGTTGATGGAAATTGTGTCAGTCTGACAAATCCGACAACAAATGTATTTACTTCAAATGATTAAACTAAAGTAATCCGTATACATATAAATATGCATAAAGTTTTCATCCCCTTACCATATTCCACACAACATGATGCCAACCGGAAGGAACAAACAGACATTCCCCGGCTTCTTGAATTACTTCAATATAGTCCCTTCCTCGGTGACCCGAATCATTCCAATTAAATTGAAACCCTCTGCTGGCTGCTTTATAAAATATTAGTTCCTTTCAGAATTTGAAGTCGTCCTCATCTTTCTCGTCACTAACTTCATTAAGCCAATCCGACTGAAAATACGGCGGAGTTTCATAAGGCATAGAGACTACTGTCTCGGCAGAGTTCTTCTGATGAAATCTAACGATATGCCAGTCCTGAATTTCACCCATTCAACAAATTATTCAGTACATTCTACAGAAAATAATTCCATTCTAAATTAGCAACATCTCACTTTGAGGTATAAGCAGGACATCGTTGAACTGTACTCAGACGCCCTGTACTCCTTCCAGTAGTCAACAATTTCGGTCCCATATAGCAGAATTTGAAGTCGTCCTCATCTTTCTCGTCACTAACTTCATTAAGCCAATCCGACTGAAAATACGGCGGAGTTTCATAAGGCAGGGAGACTCCTGTCTCGGAAGTGTTCTTCTGATGAAATGTAACAATGTGCCAGTCCTGAATTTCACACATCCAACATTTTATTCACACATTATACAGAAAATAATTCCATTCCAAATTAGCAACATCTCACTTTGAGGTATAAGCAGGACATCGTTGAACTGTACTCAGACGCCCTGTACTCCTTCCAGTAGTCAACAAACTCTTGAAATCGCATATCGCGACAATCACGTGTCCCATAACCTTCTCTGTACTCCGTATCGTCGCAATTCGCAGCAGAAACTGGGGCTTCACCTAAATCAATAAAATTACATTTTTAGCTCACCCCACACATTCGCATTATTACATTGTTCTCAACATAAAAAAATCTATTAGTTCTACTACCATAAACCTGAAGCAAATTGTCAAAGTTTATATGACTTCCGTTAGTGGTCCAATCTCGACGAGACAGCCAAGAGGATGTCACTTCACTGGCAAACATGCATGGAATATTCTTACTGAGGTACTGGCTGAAAAACTCGTCGTACGTCACAGAATCTGGATTGAGCACTGGCAGGGACTTCGCCGACAAACCATCGCTGTCGCTAAAACTACTTGCCACCTCCGAATCCTTCAAGACCTTCAACCATTCCTCTTCGTCATACCAAGCGATCACACCGTTGTACTCAGCTACGGATTCACTGCTTGCTGCGACACTCCACGGACAAACTTTTGGGACACAAGTAGCCATCGCAGAATTATTCTTTACTGCTTCTGCGAATGTTACAATGATAAGCTTCACCAATTAGTTTCAAATTGATTCAATAAATCCAGAAAGTTACTATTTAATTTGTTAGTATTGTGAACAGGTGCTTTTACACCGGGTTTTCCACCTTCAGTAAGGTGCATGTATTTTTTTTACTGTCACAGTCGCACGTGAGTTCGTTCTGCTTCATGCAGCTGATCGTAGTATACATGCACGTGTGTAATACAGACAGACATTCTGTCTGTCTCTGTTCAGTCACACACACGTGCTTGAGTCATCGTTGTTGATTTCGTCGTAAAAACGTTCGAAACAAGTGTGTGTCAATTATGCGAAGACATTTTGTATCACCACCGAACAGTAGTTCGTAACGGTATGGATGTGTTCGGAACGTTGAAATATCTGTAGCAATTTCCGAAGAAATGACGCAAATCTTGCGAATATTTCATGTTCAACAAAGCACAAATATTATGAGTTGGTTGTCGCCCATTCTCGGTCGGTGTTATTGTGCTTTTGTCGCTGCAGTGGACAGCAGGGCTAGTAGATTGACAGTACAGTTCGAAAGCTTTGTTCTGTTCGTAACTGGTATTGCCGATACGAAATATATAGATAAATTGTTACGATTGCTGCAGGTATCTGTTTGGTGTTTATGAAACACTTTCAAACTTTTAACTGTGTGCCTCTATTTCTCATAAAAGTCAAAGAACAAAGAATGGGTAACACGTATTCGGAACGTTGCGTGTGTCGCTGCAATGCTGTTAAAGGAGGTGAAGTTATGTTCTCGAAGAATTCGAAGATTACGGCAATTGATCTGAAGAGTGAGAATGATTTTAAATCTCAGGCCGGCGATAGGAAATTTCAGAACACAGGAGCCTCAGCAAGTAGTACTGTGCATGCACACTCGTTGGAGAAGGTGACTTCAAGCAAAGTAGTGACGCCAAAAGGTGAGGGACGCCGACAATCCAATCCACTTGCCTTTCCGAAGAAACTTTCATCCAGAAGTCGTAGTTTAAGTGAAAGGTCTGCTGTGGAGGCGGCTTTGGAAAACCGTTCTGGAACCGATGCACAACAACACGATAAGCACTGTGATATTCAGGGAAGGGGCAGGGGTTTGAGGCGGAAGTGTAATAGTAGCAGCGGTGCTTCGCTGGAACGTGCCTTCTTAAGTGGCTTTGAAAATCTTTCGCTTGAGGTTGGGAATCAGGAAAAGAAATTGGGTCAAAAGGTGTGTACACAAAATAAATATTTGCAATCTTATACGAAAATTCTGAATTTCTGACTGAACTTGCAATTAGTTCATCGGGTGAGAATTATAATTTTAGAATATCCTGGGCATCTACTAGTGTGCTTGTGGTTCTGGAATTAAGGTCGAAAGTATGTAATTTGCTTATTGCGAGCTGTTTGTGTAATCCCGACAGGTTTTTCTTGACGGGATGTCATCGTCAGTTGTCGAAGAAGATGTGGAAATTCCAAAACATGTACTATACTATGGTTGGTTCATTGCACCAGCAGCTTCCGCCGCTATACGATCGGTTGTTATGAACGTGTATCAGACTTGCTTTGATCAAATCAGTCAGTTCGAGAGGTTTATGACGACCTGCTGCAGCGACAAGGATGTTCGGGGTACCACCATCAAGCTATTGCCCCATCTCTTCCGTCAGAAAGAAAAGTTTTTACCATTTCCAAATACTAGAGTAACTGAGTTTGGCTTTGTTGATTTAATTTGATTAATTAGATCCGTTTGAGTATTACAAGAGAATGAAAAAGCGGGATAAGCCAGACGACAACCCAACCTATCACGTTACCGCAAAATTCTTAGGCCGTAATCCCCACATGGACTATCAGACTGCCGTTCAACCATTCCTCAAAAAAGTATTTCACATTCATCTCGTGGGCCTCGTTTTCACTCCCCGCACCCTCGGCGTTCGAGTAAAGTTAACCCCAGCAGAAAAACTCATCTTTCAGAGTTCAGACGATTTGCAAATGGACAATGACGCTGCTTATCGGAGTACCACATTTTTTCAAACAATAATTGACAAGGAGCTTAGTAGCTACGACAAAAGCTTTCACAAGAAGAAAAGCCCAAATTGTAAATTCAAATCGCCCAGCGAGGACGATATTTATTTTCACGATCCGTCACCCACAAGTGCTTCGAATTCAGGACCAGTTACTACCAACAAAGCCCATATTACGATAGGCTGCGCTCCAAAAATTTTAAATATGCAAACTGGCCTTGATCTCCTGGACATAATTGATTTGGAGGGACGCCCAGCATCAAATAGTCATAACTTCCAGCAGGATTTTAAAACTGAACTCGGTACCCTGAGACAATTCGGGAGACATGCCAATGCCTTCGTGTTTTATCCCAATGCAGAGATGATTGTGCCTGGAAAATTTGACGCTTTCATTTAAACTGAAACATTTTGCCAACCTACTATCTGTGATAACTAACGATAAATGCACTTTTTAAAATTCTGTTCAAATTGTCATGATACTTTCGTTAGATAGGCAATAAATCATGGAGTTTTAAGGTTTTAATTATATTTATAAGGTCATAAATTATCAGAAAGTCTGTAATCTCTTCAAATTCATCACTGTCATTTAAAGTATTAACTCATTTCTAAATGAAACATTTACAAACTTGGATAAAATTAAAAAAATTAAAAATTCACCATAATTTGCAATTTGCATGAAGCTTTGTCGCATGTCGCGTAGCTAGTGAATGGAACCTCTCAATATATATGGTCTCGATATTGGCCATAGATTTTGGGGGAACGTGGGATATTTGAATTGTGTATTTGATAATGTAGCAAGTTGACAAGCTCTCTTTCTCTCACCACACACACACACAATCAAACAACAACAAATCTTGGAAGTGACATTTCCAAGTTTGTGAATACATAATGGGATGATTTGCGTAGTTGAGACTGGGAAGATCAAAGAGATTATAATATATGGAAGAATCTAGAGGGTGATATGGAATGTCTCATCAAATTTATTGTGGCAACGTTGAAGAAATAGGGTTGTTATTAGTGTNGAAGTGACATTTCCAAGTTTGTGAATACATAATGGGATGATTTGCGTAGTTGAGACTGGGAAGATGGGCAACAGATTTCGTTAGTCGTTGCTGGAAAGTTTAAAGTAAGGTTTTGTAACGAGTGTCGTAGTGAGAAAATGATGGGTTAAGTATGTGAATTCCGTAAACTCTGCTAAATGTCACTTTTGTATCGGACCAGCCTTTTTACCGCACGGTTCTGCGAGTCATAGAAGTGAAAGTACTGATAACAACACCCTCTGGCCACTCCAACCATAGGGTGAAAGTTGACAGTAAACCAACGGCATCGAAGTTGTTTTCAGTTGAATCATTATTATTAGTTGTCACTGAAGCCGGCATGAGAATTGCACGGTGAACGGAAAGTGGACTGATGTAGCATCAAAACGTTTGTTTGGCTGGTTTTCTTTAATCGTAATAAACGGGATGCGAAAGTTTGGAAATTGAGAATATAAAGTTGAGGGGTTGACATCGTAGAACTGTCCTTTGTCAATGACAAAATATATTGTGATAGCAGTGATACGTAATTAGTAAGCGGTATGGGGCCTTCTGGAAAAGTACGTATGCGTCCAGTAAATCTAAATGCTCTCCTTTGTTTCACGTTGTTCCTGACGTTGTCACCGTCCACAGCGTTGTCGGACGATGGTGTCAAGGATGGATTCAGTTTGAGCACCAACCGTGCATGCCAGGCGGAGGTGACCAGGTTCTGTGGGAGGAGGACAGAAAATCTTGGCGATCTAGACGTATTGGAGTGTATTATGAATCAGAAGGTAAGTTTTGAAAAGTAAAAGCAGGAATAAAATATGCATTTTGGTTTTTGCTGTTGTTGATTTTGTAAATTATGTAACTAATTTGCAGAGGAATGCAGTGGACGAACTATCGGATGAATGCAACGACGTTTTGTGGCACTACCGGAAAAGCATAACGGCGCCAACCGGATTTCTGGATTTGACCAAGAAGGATTGTGGAGAAGAGCTGGACAAACTGGAAGAATGTTCAACGTCTGCTCGTAAGACGAGCACCAGCATTGTTACCTGTGTAATCGAGAACAAGGACAAGATCAACAATTTGAGGTGCCAAAGTTTGATAACGAGGTTGGAAGGAGTGATTTTCAGCGACTATGAATTAATCGAGCGGTTTACTGACAAATGTAAGAATGATGTTCAGAAATTGCAGTGTGGAAGAAATGAAGTTTCACCACACATGGAAAAGGTAATTATACTTTAAATAACGAAGCAATGCATAATATTTTATTAATATTAGTATACTATAGCTAATACCAATAATATACCGACGTAGTATTTGAAAATTGTGGTTTGATTCTGTAGCTTCCACACACACAGGGAAAGACCATTGAATGTCTATCCAACAAGATAAAGGAATTAAGTGGAGAATGTGCAATTGAGATTTTGAGAATTGCCGAACTGCAAGTGGATGATTTTCATTTGGATCGCGCCCTCTTTTTTGCATGCCGGGACGACCGTGAAAAGTTTTGCTCCAGGGTTCACGCTGGAAACGGCCGTGTGTACAAATGCCTCTTAAAACACAAACTGGAAGAAGACATGAGTGGTGACTGCAGGGAGCAGTTGTATCGACGACAAAAGTTGGGCTGGCAGGACTACAGAGCAAGTGGAATAGTCTCCTCGTGCAAGAATGAAATTAAGAAGTTCAAATGTCGTCGGGATGCGAGTAGCAGTGACCGGAATATACGACTCTCACAAATCTTGCTGTGCCTCGAGAACGAAGCTCATCAAGGCCATGAATTGAATGGAGATTGTGTTTCAGAAATAAAGGAACATCGAAGAGCGCTCATGGAAGATTTTCGGGTAACACCGGAGCTTCTATCTGTGTGCAAAGAAGACAAAGACCGCTTTTGCTCTGGCGAAGGTCTCAGCGGTCGAACTATTCATTGTTTGATGGCACATGCTCAAACTCGAATTCGGGAAGAAAGGATCAGTGACCGTTGCATTGTTGAATTAGAAAACCTTGTCAAGCTCTCGGATGTGTCTGCAGACTGGAGAGTAGATCCCGTTCTCTATCAGAATTGTCAGCCGGTTGTAGAGAAGTCAAACTGTGATCGAGTTCCTTCGAACCATGTGCTGGATTGTCTGATGAATTTACTATCTAGTGATGCCAGTATAGGAGCGGAAAATAGCGTGATGACGGAAAAATGTGAAACAACTCTTTTACAAATTCAGTACTTTTTGGCTCGAGATTTTCCAATGGACTCTTTGCTCTACGAAGCCTGTCACAAAGATGCTACTCAAATATGTGGTGCGAAAGCGGATTGGGCTGATGATCCTAGAAATATGGACCCGTCGCGTGGTCCAATGGTATTGTCATGCTTATTCAGAAATATTGATGCGGAGGACGGTTCCAAGATTAGTGCTACTTGCGCTGACCGAGTAAGACAAACCATGAGACAACGGGCTTTAAGCGTTCGCCTCATTCCTGAAATTGAATCCAGCTGCATGAGCGATTTGTCAGATTACTGCTCTGATAAGACAAAACCCGGCGAAGAATTGGAGTGCTTACAAGATCACTTTGAGGAGCTGGACAAGGATTGCAGACTCGCAGTGGGCAACTACACTGTTGTCGAAATGAGAAATCCAACTGTTGATCCTTTCATATGGAGGCATTGCAAGGATATAATTGAAACAAAGTGCAGTGATGAGAAATCGGATGACACAGATATGCTAGAATGTCTAATAGATTACAAAAGCGAAATGAAGAGCAAAAAGTGCCGAGCGAGTATAGAACATCTGCAAGTACTGAAACTGAAAGATATCAACTTTTCTCCAAAGTTCAAAACCCAGTGTCACGAAAGTGTTGTACGCTTTTGTAACAAGAGACCTAATACAGCTGGCAAGGTATTCATCTGTCTTGCATTTTTCTACATGAGCTAATGACACAGTATGACGATTTTCTTGTCTTTCTTCTACAGCTTGTTGGATGCCTTAGTGAACTAATTCGTGACGACACTGTCAATGAAAATACACATCGTATTAGCAAGGGTTGTCGAAAACAAGTCCGCTACCTGATTTTGTCTAAAATCCAGTTGGAGTCTGATAAAGCAGATCCTGAATCATTGTATGCTGTTTGTAGGTAATGCTAAAAGGGCAATATATACGATAATCTGAGCCTACGTATTATGTTCGTAATATTAATAAAATTCTGCTTTCAATTTGGATTTTTCGAATTCAGGACTGAAATAGGAGCCTTGTGCCATGAGGTAACGCGTGGCGGTGGGCGTATTCTGGAATGTCTGAGAAATAACGAAGCCAAAATCGTTCAGGATTCGCCTTGCCATAAACGTCTGTTTCATGTTCAGCAGGAAGTGAACTTGGACTCCAAATTAGACGTTACTTTGAACCGAGAGTGTGAATCTGAAATCAAATATTTTTGCTCTGGGCCGCAAGTTGACAATGTAGTATTTTGCTTAAGAATGAGCATGGATAAGGAAGGTTTTAATATGGCACGTTGCGGAAAAATTGTACGGGAAAGACTCATGGAGCAGAACTCAGATTCACGACTTAGCCCACGACTAAATAGAGCTTGTAGACAGGATATTCACAAGTTTTGTGGTGAGGTGAAACCAGGGGAGGGCCGAATAATTGCGTGTCTCAAAAATGTTTTTGTTAATCCAAAAACAAAGCTCACTACGAGTTGTCAAGAGCATATCGAAGGAATTCTTGTTGGAGCTGCACAAGTAGATATTCGATTGGACGGTATTTTGTATGCCGCGTGTACAAATGATGTGAGTGCACAGACTTGCTGTGATATATAAACTACATTCAAAATGTACTCGTCACCACTTGTGTGTGATTGATTTTCGAACATTTACAGATACAAATGTCTTGCAAGGAGACCGGCGTTGAAAACGACGAAGGAGACAAGGGAAAGACAGAAGAATGTTTAAAGCAACTTTTTCGGGAGAAAAAGATTCACTCAACGAAATGTGCTAATGAAGTGGCACAGTTGATCAAGTCGACAATGATCGACATCCATGTGGATCCTTTGTTGAGTAAGGCTTGTAATTTGGATCTTCTCACGTTTTGCGGCAAAGTAATACCAGGAGAGGGAAGATGTACGTACACTCTAATCATATGTTGATAATATACCTAAGTAATATCGATTTTCATGACCAGTACATAACAGTCACTTGTGTTATTTTGTTCAACAGTGATCGCCTGCTTGTACAACAAACTGGAGGAAGAGAAATCTACGGAGAAGTATCTTCTTTACCCAACGTGCCGAGAGCTGCTGTCTCAAAGATCGGAGCTGTTTAAACTGGCTGGAGCGTCGTCTGCTAAGCTTGAATCTATTCAAGATATTGTTAGTTCTGTAAAAGAATCGCCAAGTAGAAATTATTTTTTAATTGTAGCCATGAGTGTGGTAGGGTGTATATTTATATTTGGTCTAGTCTGTGGTCGTGCCACGAAGCGAAGAGCATTGTCAAAGAACAAGTAATAAGGATAAGGATTAAGTATGTGTTTTAATACCAACGATAACTAGAGTTGCACATACCAATACTATTATACCTTTGAACTGGCTTTAATACGTCCATTTGTCATGTAATCAATCACTGATTTTTTTTGTTCCCAACCTTCTTTCTTGTATATTCAGAAAACTGACAAAGGAAGAGTAAACGAGTAAATCAAATAATTACGGTCAGATTTTTTAGACTTGTGTCCGGGTGTCGAATTATTCAGTGGATTGTTTGTTATCAAGCTCCAACTGTACATTTCTGAACGACATAGAGACTACTTTGGAGACTTATAAATAGTGAATAATCCTGGCTTTTTATGTAAAATTTAGCTGTAGTTATCAGGTTTCTCATCCCCAGCACCCAGTCAAGATGACTAGAGGGGTATTCAATTTAGACTCTAGTAAGATAGCGCCCAAACGGGGCCCTTTTCCTTTCCCTTCCAATCGCGTAACCAAGCATGTTTAACTCGGGATTTCGTAACCAAGCGGTGAATCGCGTAATGTAACTAACTCGTAACTTTTTGGGAGTCTCTCCGACTTCCGTCTACCCCGTTTGTGCGCCATCTTTCTGTATACTAAATAGAATAGCACGCGTTGCTTAGCTTCAAATCATCTTGGCACCCAGTGTGTAGTATCCCTTATTCCAAGCAAGTCTGAAACATTGGTGCCTAAAGCGATAGTTTATAATGTATTATGTAGATAGCTAACTGTTCGATTGTCTTGCATTGATCATTTTCTATTCAGTTTCTCGCTAATTGTGTATCTGTTTTGATTTTATTTTAATTATAGATAAGTTAATTCTAGGATGTAATTTTTTTCTTACTTACGCTTTCGTTATTTTGCGAATTCAATTATTTGTGAAATCTTTGTACGTTGAAACAGTCACGATTCACAATAATTAATCTATTGATTTTATGTTACAAGGTAGGTTAGTAGTATTGTTTTGTCCGTACTATTAATCTGTCTACGAGAGTCGTTCGCCAATACCTCTAGGGTCTCAACTCAACCAGCTGAAAAAGGTAACATTCAAGTGGTTGTATGCATTTAATATTCCTTCCTATCTTTCTACGAGAACGATCTTGCAATGAGTAGAATCATATCGTATGCGGATGATGTGCAATTCCAATTTTTAAAAAAAGTATCAAACACTTTATGCTGACGATGAGAAAAACCATCCACTTGGTACTTAAACGCTAATAAACTCCTGCCGGTGCGGTATCGTCGCTCGAAATATGTTGGTTTGAATTGGACTAGCAGTTTTGTTCTTTTAATACTACCTTATCACTACCACAATTTTCAGTATTATAAAAATTTACATATTTACGTGCTAAAGAAGAGACTGAAGAATGGAGAACAAGTAGTCTTACAATGGCTATATAATGATGCATATCTTGTAACAACTAAAACATAATATATAGTATTTAGTATCCATAAATGACTAACAGAATACTATCTACTACATCTATAAGTTAACGTTGTAAAAATGATAAGGAACTCACGTTCCACAATTTTCGCTACAAGTCAGCAATTTAATCGCTATCACTGTCGCTGGAGTCCGGGGCTTTCCGACGCCTTGTCCTTGTTCGCCGGTTTGGTATTTCATGTGGAAACTTCAGGTTTGCAGCCTCCGCTTTTTCTTTAAGATTTGTTAAAACAGCAATCGGATAATCATCTAAAGCGACTACCTTCAACGATTTACCTAAAAATGACAGTGCTTCCCCCGGATTGTTATTTGCTAAAAAGAAAAGAAAATCAGATCGTTTAGCCGTTCCGACTATTATCAATGCCAAATTCATGAAAGTGAAGACGCTTCTGTTATGGTCAAGCAACGCCTTTTTTAAGGTACCGCTTTCATTTTGCAGTACGGCAACCTTCTCAGGAATTTAACAAATACACGCATGAATTTCAAGGTTTAAAATTAAAGACTAGGCAGCATTGATTTACTAGATTTACCTAGAATATCTAGCGTACAGCTGAATGCAACGGCTTTCGCTGAGTTCCGCAGGGTCTCATTTTCCATAACTTGTGAGGAAAGAGCTTGTGCCAACTCTATATCATTATTCTTTTTGGCATCTAACAAAAGATATCTGAACAAAATACGGAATTCTCCTCGCAGCTACAAGAAATTAAAAACATTTCGACTATTATATTTTAGCACATTATCATCCTTTGCTACCCATGTATAAAAGATCAACTGTACTCGTACATGTGCATCCCAGATTTCCTTGGCTCGATTGAAGTCTTTCTTGCCCATATAGTAAGCCCAAAGTGCATTGTACAATGCTCGTTTGTGGTGAGCATCGCGAGCTGTCTCAGCGAGTTTCTCAACTGGAAATAAATCATTGGTAAATCATAATCATACACATTACTGCATATGTACAATATGTACATTAAAATATTCGTCCGTAGGTAAATTTTTACATTCGTTAAGAAGATGCTCATTCTTGTTAAGTAACAGTGTACTGCTGAATACAGGAACATTGCCAACTTCCTCTTGATCTTCGCCAGCATCGTCCAGTTGCGATTGTTGTGAGGTGTTAGGGGTCGTGGCGCTGCTACCTGCAGACTCTACAATTTTCTTCAATACATTTTCAAAAAACTCGGCCCCACGCCCCGCAGTTGTGTAAGCGGAGCAGAGTCGACTGTTGAACATGGTAGTTCTTTTCAAATCCTAGAAATATATCCTTACTGTTACCTTTTTTGCTAGAATACAACACTTTGAATCAGTAGGCAACAGAAATACTCTTTCATACAGTGCTAATTTTGTCAGATATCCGTTCAAACGTGTTTATATCGCCAGCATTTGCTAACCGCCCCAACAGAAATCTAAATGTTCTAGGGTAAGGGTGCTGTCCCTGCTCAAGTAGCTGATCGGTAATACGCGTGGCTTCATTCAGTCTTTCAGCTCGTGCTAGTCCCTCAACGAGATTAGACAAATCCCCCAGGGAGATAGTTGAACCTTCGGCTTCAATCCTAAATAATAAAATCATTTATGTAAACCGGTGTTTCCTATACTGTATAAATACAAAATCATGAAATCCAGCAACCGATACCTTTGCTTCAACTGAAGGGCTTTATCGACATCATTAAGATCTATTGACTTTCTAAACTCAGAAACAGATTTCGAAAGCGAACTTCCAGTTCCACCTTCAGCTATTAAAGACACTTCTGACGAATCCGGCTCGATAAAAGGTATCGGCCGGTTATTCTTCCGTAAAAAATCAGCCAAATATCTAAGTAGCTCCACTGATGGTTGAAGATTTTCTTCTTGCATTGAAGTCCAAACACTCAATGCCTTGTCAGCATCATTTAACTTGCCTACAGCAAAAGATTAAGTTTTTTTTATATCCGTGTAGGTTGCTTTGCCCTTAATTAGCGCATACTACTTACAGTAAGCCTGAAGAAGGTAGAAATACATTGTATTCCGATCAACGTCCACCAAATCTTTGGTTACTTGCAGAAGATTCTCCAGTTCCTCAATTTTGCTGTCTTGAGAATACCGTTGACAGAACAGCTCAATCTTGTCATTTCTGGCTCTCAGTCCGGGTGTCTAAACCAGTAATTGACCGTTTTCCATTAGGATTCATCAATAAGCATTAATTGTAAAAGTGGACTGAAGAACACGTACCTCCAGAATTTTCTTCGCTTGGCGAATTTTTCCACAGTCGATAAAGGCGAAAACTAAATCATACATACTGTTGATCTCACCATGAATACTCGTACTTAAATCCATAACTTTCTGCAGCCTGTCTGCATCTTCTAGTTTTATAAATCTACAGAAAAGTTCTTGCTTATACGGTGTGACATGATACTTTCCCACGCAGGTCTCAAACTCCTGTAAAGCCCCTGCTAGATCTTCCCTGCATGAAGTAAATGGTTAAAATAATTCTCATCATGAATTGCGTCAAGTAGCAACAAACATAATTGAAAAAGAAATACAATTCTTACTGAACAAGGTGGGAAGAAATCAACGGGCCAAGAACCACTGCATTCACAGGTGTTAAATTTCTTTCTGTTAATAAAGTAAACACTTCCTTTACTTTTTCGGGGCTTGAAGATTCCGCCAATGAATTCAACAGTTTCCAGACTGTAGCTTGCTGCGTCGCCCCTCCAGGTTTTCTAGACTCGTCTCGTGGAGCCGTCTTCAGAATTTCAATGCAACCCTCCAAGTCACCAGTGCTTTGCAGTAAAGCGGCGTATCGAAGAAGTTTCAAATCATCCATCACAAAATCTAGACTCTTCTGTATCTCCCGATACGAACTCTTAGCCTCCTCTACCTTCCCTGTAGTAGTGTACAAATCTAAAAACATGGCTTGTAGACCTGGAGTGAATACGAAATCTTCCTTGGTCAATTCATCTTTGAGAATTTGCATCTTTTCCAAATTCTTTTCTCGGCAGTAACTGTAGAGCAAAGATTTTCTGATTGATTTGGTGGGAGCATTCCGCTTAGAAGCTTCTGCTAGCATAGCCTCCAATTCCTCCGAAGATCTATCTTCTAGTAGTTGTTGAGGTTGTGCTTGTCCAGATTTTCTGCTTACCGCTTGAGTAAATTCTACCTTGGGCGTCAGATCTGGTGATGTCAACTGAAGAATTGCATTGGTAAGTTCGGGAGTAAGAGCTTCGCCTAAATGATTTTGTAAAAGCTCCGAACCACTGTTGGACAAGCCCAATCCATTTGCATGCAACTGCTTAAGCA
>JAHZMW010001116.1:0-16466 GCA_027743745.1 Alloscopus bannaensis | reverse complement strand
ACCTTTGAATTACGTATAAGTGAACGACCAAAGCTGTAAATACATTTCCTGTAAAATTTCATGCAAACCCGAGGGTGAAACTTGATGCATTGTATTTGTGCCGAAGAAAGGACCATACAACGGTAGAGTTGAAACGAAACTGAGGACTACAAAGGCGGAGCTCTAATGCCATATTTTGTGTCATTTGAAAACGTTGAAGGTAGACAAGGAATTGAATTCATAAGCTTCAATTACAAGTGGGCAGTTGGATCAGTGAATGTAGTCAAGATTCAAACTCCGAAGGAGGAAGTATCAAGCAGGTTAATCCTTTCACACCAGAATTACGAAAATCATGTAGTTGTGCCTTTGTGAGCATACAACTTGATACAACCATATTTGGTATTTTTATTCAGTCTCGTCGGAACTCGGCACTCTACAGATAATCACATTCAAGGCAAAGAGATCACAGTATTGAAAGCGAGCTCTTTATCATCATTTGAAATGACTCAAAACGGACACCGCTTTACTATCATGTGCGTCTCGCTTATTCCCCAAGGCCAAAAATACTCGTATTTTTGATTCTCTCAGTTTTGTGAGATCCACCACCGTTGAGTCACACATTTCTTGCGGTAGGTTTTACAGACAAATGCTTTCCTTTGTGCTCTCAGAAGAATATTTTTCCAGAGAAAGAACACAATGGTGTTTGTATTTCTTTTTTGCCAAAGGTCTAAAAACATACCTTTCCTCCGTATTTTCTCCCTCGACTGTGCAAACACGTTTGGAAAAGCTTTTTGGACAGAAACTGAAGTGGGATTTGAAAATGTGGTCTTTGACAGGAAACATTTTGGCAAAAAGAATTTTTCGCGTGATAAGCTTTGACTGGCGACTGGGTAAACATTTTCCTATTATTGTAGTGACTTCTGTAAAAAGCGTGCTTGGTGAACGAAAGAAACGTTACTTTTGTGCCTTTCTCGCCTCGGGTGAGACATTAATGCTGTATCATTTCCAAGAAATGCATTCAAACATTGGTTACTGACCTCATGAATACTTAATTAGGTGAGCAGAGAAATGAAACAGAGCGCACAGTTTCCAGGAATGTCAAAAATGATATATCAAACATCAAAAGTACCAATTCTACCGCTTTTACTCTCTTTTACCTCAATTACGCTTTAGAGCATTGTAAAACACTGACATTGTTCTTCCGTGTAACAATTAATTTGCTCGATTCGCAGTGAATATCAAGTGAAAGAGTGAAAATTAGAGTAAGGACCATTTTACGAATTACCAAAACTTTCCTGGCACGAGTAACGATCACCGATACAAGTGTCAATTTACACAAAAACAGACAAAACATTACAACCAAAGGTTCCCTGTAACGAAACCGTGAAAACTCACAGCTCTGTATAATGAAACAGAGCGCACAGTTTCCAGGAATGTCAAAAATGATATATCAAACATCAAAAGTACCAATTCTACCGCTTTTACTCTCTTTTACCTCAATTACGCATTAGAGCATTGTCAAACACTGACATTTTTCTTCCGTGGAACAATTAATTTGCTCGATTCGCAGTGAATATCAAGTGAAAGAGTGAAAATTAGAGTGAGGACCATATTACGAATTACCAAAACTTTCCTGGCACGAGTAACGATCGCCGATACAAGTGTCAATTTACACAAAAACAGACAAAACATTACAACCAAAGGTTCCCTGTAGCGGAACCGTGAAACTCAAAGCTCTGTATTGAAACCCATTCTCTTCGCTTGGGAAACTCGACATCTGTACGGCTGTCTGCAGAGAACCTGATAATTTATCAAAGGCACTTTATGGTATTTCGCCTTTTTATTAACAAAATCCGATGCTGCCCTTCTCGAAATCAAGCGTGTTTGTGTCTTTGTGCAAAGCTGTTCAGGAGGACACCTCTTAAATGCCGCTATCCCTACAGGGAGCTTTCACAGAAAGAAGATCAAAGACAACAAAAGGTTTTCATCACTGAAAGGCTCAAAGCGACGAGATAAATACAACCTTTGACTATTGCAAATTACATTTTCTCTGTGGACTTGTACTACTCAAATAACCGTGACACGAAGTCACGAAACAGCACTCGAGCGTATGGCTCACATCAAAGATCACGAAGGCCTTGCGAAAGAAATGAAAGACCTAATAAATTAAAGGGATTTCATATGACATAAATAGTGAAGAGAAAGGCTTTTATTGGCAAAAAGGCTCCAGGATCGTTGTATTATTTGGAAGTGGAAGTCTATATAGTTGCCCTCTTGATTAGCTTACAAAGGCGATCAAGGTTTCCACCCACGCCTCGGATTGCGTAACGTCAAATCAAAGGCACAAACAACTTTTGCAATTAAATGATTACATGTGTGTCTTTTACACTCCAATAGCTCTCGGTAATATTATGCAAGCAGACTTACAAAATAAGCAAAAATCAACTCAAATCTCTGCTAATTATTATGACAATCGTTATTTTTTCTCATGATTTAATTGAAACCAACGCCCACTACCACGTTGAGTGTATAAATGACCTGAAATGTGCGACTTGGGTGGTTTTAAAGTGTCTCCTTTCGGGAATGCTTTCAGCTTCTCCACTGTTGTTAAACCATCTGTCCATTTAAGTTGTATAATAAGAAACTTATATAAAGATGTATTCACCACTCGAAGTTCCAGACTTGCAACGAATCTGTTACTCTTGTCAGCTAACAAAAACATTTTGTATAAACATGTATGTATTGAAGAAGGGAAGGGCTTACGTTACGTCAAATGATGACGAATACCTTTCGGCTAAACAGTTTAAAATGACACACTTTTGCTTTTAGCATTGGTCGTGTTCTTGCCAGTCCTAATCACGAGAGCATTCACTGACTGCACTGCGGAGAGTGTGAAGAATTCTAGAGGACGTGGTTTTGTAAAGGTTATCATGACATAAAACACGGAAGAACAGTATTTGGCGCAACAATACTCAACGACAAGAGTGAATAGAGTGATCCTTTTAGAGAGTAACCTGTAAACGAAAATAATGTTATGTTTTCGATACATGAAATGCAACGACTTCTCACTTGAAACTTTGCACTCTCAACATCGTGTCAATTATTTCTGTCATATTCCTGCGATACGCTTATTCTTACACGTTTAAATCTTAGGTTGCAAGTGGAACTAAAAGGGAGGGTTTAAGCTAGAATGTTGTTGTGGTTATCATGCTGGTGACGAAGATGAGCAGTCAACTTTGTTTGAGCTTGCATGGTGGTTGCTGATAAAGTCTTTCGGTGTCTCTAATCGAGAGCACACGGATTTTGGTCGTTTTACCAATAGATATAGGAAGTAAATAGATAACTGACCAAGAGATTTATGAATAGGCAGCGCGTGATTGTTCGAAACCTGCATTGGGNTCCGTCGAACGAAGTCTCGATGAGAAATATGATTACAATGATTCTCATCCTCACCTCACCTCTGCATTCACAGGCGTATCTGGATAAAACTATCTTGCGTATGTGAAACACGTCTGTAACACTACACTTTACATAATCACACACGTTTTTACTTGTTTAAAAAATGTCTCGAGGTTTATCTGTTAATCTAATTGCAAACGTGAACTCTGACACGGTGCAATCAGCTCATTACTGCGCAGTATGTGATGACATGTCGCTAGTGGATGTGCCCTGTACAAACAACAACATCACCGATTTTGCCGAAACAGACAATTATGCTGATTTTTGCTTCTCCTGCGCAATCACCGAAGTGTGGGACATCTCACCTCCGGAAAAAGATGACGATGCAGCGACTTTGCCTGCAAAGCAACGCTCGAAACGGGTGCACGATTGACTATCCGGTGGGCCAGCATTTTGCCGTTGAGACGTGCCGCTGTGAGAGCTATTTTTGCAACAAGGATTCCATTACGGACATCGGAGGCCTAGGAAGTTTCTACCTATTCCCACCTTCACCCGAGTTCACGCACGATGACGAGTCAGGATCGTGGTGGATTTACTCAAATCACTGTCTGCTGACCACCAGTCTTATATTTCTACTGGTGATTTTGTTTGGTCATTAAGAGTATTAAACTACTTCAAGTACTTCAGGTATTTGGTGCTCGTGTCGGTGTTCATGGATTTTTACCACCTGCTACAATAATACTACCACTAATATAAAAATAAATATTTTATGTGTAAATAAAATACAAAGAAGGGCATTTCCTCAGATACACATAATGTAAACGTAACAGTAAACGGTTTAGTTTAATAATCGCGTTTATATTTTGTGTGGGGCAATTCGTGACACATTACATAACGTATTGTATAAGCGTAACAAACGAATCGGCTTACTATATTTGGAAATACTTGGAATACAAACATCACCGTGTTTGAAAAACTACATAAACATGTAAATACTTAGCATGTGTACGTGCTTGCATAGAAAAATATTAGATTAAAAAGAAACCTTAGGTTAAAGTACGTGCGTATTCATGTATTTCTATTGCACAGTTTATTGCATCCTCATTTGTGGCTCTGATCGTCTGAACGGCTTCAGTCGAGTTATATAAAAGTCATATACTGTGATTATGCTTGATTCTTTTCTGGAAAAGAAAGTTGAGCACATGACTCGTTTCAAGCACGTATAAAAAGTTACTTTTGTACTGATGATTGCGCAAAACTAAAAGTTTAGTCTTTTGCAGTGATACGTGAGAAGAATCTGTTTGGATCATAATACACAATCCAAAGAATATGTCCTTTTGTGAAAGAATGAATGAATAAAATGATCCCTAAAAACCTCGTGGCGGATTTGATGAAATCGAAACGTCTTTATTGTCAGCTAAAATATAAAGTCTGACTTTGTCATTGCAAAGATGTCCGTAATTTCTGGGAATGCAAAACAAAGAGATACCTGTGCTTTTAAAGTTTTTAGATGAATCTGGAGGAAAAGTAGGTTACTCGCGGTTTATATATGTTAGCAATGCCTGATTGAGATGTGAGAGATTCACAGAAAAAGCACGAATAATGAAGCAAATTTGATCGAAAAAAACAACGAGCATAATACGATGCATGCGATATGCTTCAGTCTTCTATAAATTTCATTCGTAGTAGAAGAGAACAGTATGCATTTTTACAACACCTTAAAAACTCAAAAAACATAAATGAAACCTTCCACACAAGTGCCCAGTTTAAATTTTTTACATCTGCCTGTTAATCAAAAGACTAATTCACAACCGCTAACTCCAGTACCTCAGCAGGTAGCAAAACCAGACTTTGAACTGAACACAACACAAATTTCACGGTAGACGTTGTAAGGAAGGAATTGCACAGTTCTGCACGAAATATGCAATTACAGGTTTTTTTCATGCACAGAAAGCGGGAATTCCACCAGTTCTAGCTGGAAGTTTCGGCCATTTGTCACTGGAAACTACACAATCTCCAAAACTCAGGTTGTGCATGCAGAAATTGCTTGAATTCTTTCCTCTCATCGTTTTTTGCATCCAACGACGGAAACTAGTTGGGTCTGCTGCTTGGTTAGTGAAACATTCCACAGGAAGCCCAATACGTCTCCACGTGAGGTTAACATTTGAACATGGACCAGACAGAATGAAAGATAGACACGTGTGCCTAAATATAATTCGACTGGTTGTACAATTCACAACTATTTCTCCAGCGAAAACCCGCACTATTCTCAACGGGATAAAAAAGTTTTTGCGGTTTTCGATTTCTTTTTTTTGTGTTGTCTGGTATTCTCAAGTGCTTACAATGGTACAAGTGTCGTAAAAATAGAAGTTGAAAATTGAGCATATAAGTTGGCGTATGTTGAAGAGAAACATAAATTTGCTACACGCTTATCATTCGGAGGCACCTGTTTATAACGTTTGCTAAAAAATTTATTAGATTGCAGCAGCCATGAGCATTCCACCATTTCTCACGCGAGTAATAAAAGTGCATTATTTACAACAAAGATAAATTTTCTGCAGTTTTCCCGTATTTCTGCTGTATTCTTCTGGACGGAACGTGCATTGCGTTCAGAGTGGAGGTAATAGGTACGCCTAAAACGTGTGTGTCGAAAGATAAACCATGAACATTGAGTACAGATGATACAATTTCTTCAATGAATATGATTACATGATTTTCTACTCAGTATTCGTTGAATCAGTAAGCTATACCGCTTCTCCAGGAAGTATTATGGCCAAGGTCATCATTTCCTATAATCTGAAGATCCCAAGGTTGCGATCTCATGTCAGTTTGCAATCGACTTAAAGAATTCAAATTTCATTTACATTTTTCCATGTCAAGTCAAGATTCTCACAAAAATATTACACTGAAAGACTTGTTTGCTAATGAAAACCCCAAGAAACGGCCAAACTTCTCGATAGTCTTGATCATATTCGACTGGGACTCGTTTAGATTTCCATATGAATGCAAGCCTTTTTATGTGACCGATTCTCTTCTCCTCGCTGTTTCCACCTCAGATCTTCTCATACGAAAGCGGAAACTTTTTATAAGAATTGGAAAGAACGCATTAACTCGGTTTACACAGTTAATGAAGTCTTCCTTCAACATTTCATTGAACACACGTATTGTTTTCAAGCTGGATAATGAAAACCGACATCTGTAGATGTCCTCTGGCGCAGATAATCTACTTTCCGTAACATTCATTTGTTAGAAGAAAGACACACACTTCAAACTCAGAAAACTAAAACTTTTCTCTTACTATATACACCCTATACTCTAAATCGGAGTCACTCTTGCATCCCTGTGTTCTTTAGTAAAGAGTATAGATAGTAATATCATTATATTCTTTTGAAATACTACTGTGATTATATATACATATAAAGGTATATTCGCTTAGTTTCAATTATCATATACATTTTATTTGATTTTCTGTTGAATTAAACATATTTTCTTTATTGGCATCGGTTCCGGCGTAATTAATTTGGTCTGTTCCCAACTTGGTGGGTAGTGCACGCATAAATAAAATTTCAAAAAAGATTTATAAATGCTGTCGAAGCAAAGTCGACTTCAGTCACATAAACCACATCAGTTCGCTGACATAGTATAAAAAGTTAGCCCTTCCATGCAGGCCTCTTCATATATCAGCACAACCTTATACTTCTGCAGTTTCTGTATACATATAGTGATCCCCGTTTCGGGATAATAAAGGAATGAAAAAAAGTTGGCGGATAAATGAAATGAAATACTTTCTCTTCTGCTAAATTGCTGAAACATTTGCAATTATGTAGTTGTCGAGTAATGACTCTGTGATACTCCTTTTTTCTGCAGATCCTTCGCCGATTCTTTTTCTCTTTTAACTTGACGTCGCAAATATGTTGTGTATCATGTTATGGGGCTTTGTAAGGAATCTCAGGGAGAAAGCGAAGGACCACACATGACGTTGTAAGTTGTAAACTACTCGCCATAGAAGGAAACTCTTGTGATTTTCCAAACGTTATAAATTATATAAAACTTCGCTATATACATGGGCGTATTGTACCTTGTATTTTTGTATAGTCTACGGCAGTGAGTATATAGCCTAAAGGCTTTCATTAGAGAGCAGGTTTGTTTGAGTTCTCTCGCTCACTACTTATTGCCAATCTACTTTCTCCTCTTCATCATCAGGTCGTGTTTATTAGCTTCGTTCCTTTCGGTTTGTGAGAATATAGAGGATATCATGAGCCTTTGGACTTCAGCGTCTTGTGAAAAGTGAGTATACGCTTTTGATTAGAACACTTTTATAATTCATGATGAAACCATATACCTGTTTGAGGGTCGAGTGCTTCCTTTCATTTTATTAATTTAGTTCAACTAATGGATCCAGCCAGGCGCCTCTTAAATGTGATTTCTCGCGAATATTCCGCGGAAAGAGTGCAAGTATACGTATGATGAGTAAATGCCTACTCCATTATGGAGCGAGGCACAATACAATTTTCAATTTTGACTTACATTACTAAGTCTTCTTTATTCAAAGTGACTTTCCCACTTTCTCATTTCTGTAAGACCGGCGACAGAGCATGGGAAGGTATGCGGAATTTTTATGGAATTCTTCACATCTTTTATTCCAGAATTAGTTATCGAAGGAGTAGGCAACGAACAGAATGAAGGACTCAATTTTTATATTAATGTATTATTTGTAAGCACGTCTTATGCCAAGGATCATAAAGCAAAGGTTTACAAAATATATGCAGAAAACTAATATACCTATGGAAAATATATACATTTATATTCGCAAACTCCTGTAGTTCAATCTCCTTGTAATACGAGGTGCTCTTCAATATTCCATTAGAACACCCACAACCAGTCTCCAACCGATGCGGATATAATAAAAAAAATGAATTTAATGGTCTTTATACGTTGTCACCCACACACCCGCGTTCGAAACATTTTGGCTAGAAACACGTCCCTGATTCCTGTAGTCTCCCTCTTTCGCTTAATACATCAAACGCAGACAATGTGTTCGCATTTTTTGTCTGCAAGTTATTCATGAGCCCCGAGAATCATGATCATGATGGTCATCATCATCCAGATCCTTTGTTGTTCTTCTCAGCGCTAGAAACTGCTTTTCTTGACTCCTGAGATGCGAGAGCTCCAATTGTACCGCTTCCAGGAAACGGATCACATCGTCTCGACTAGCCTGGATAAAGCACAATGAGAATAAAATTCCTAAACGTGGACTCAGCAGAAGGCACGCGAAAATGGCGATGAGATCAAGAGCACAGTACAGTTTATGCCGCTCACGATTCACACGTTTGAACGCCAACGTTAGCACCTCATTCAAAAGCCGTTTGATCACACTCTAAATAAAAAAAGTTAAAAATTCGTTTTGCATATACCATAAGCTGGCCATCCTGAATCATATCAGCAATCGCTTGTGAAATCCCTTGCTCATCTCCCGTGCTGACAATATAGTCCGCGATCTCCTTCGGCGTGTAATTTCTGTCCAGTTTGAGCACCAAGTCTTCCTCGCTCGTGCTTGAGTCATCGTTCCCCATTTCTTGCAAAGACGATGGTGTTCCTTTCGCCAAGATAGAGCCTGCAGCAAAATAAACTGACATTTAAAAACCTCCTTTCTCCGCTCGTTGAACCATTATGTTGATGATATGCGTTTATTTCAACTTTCTCCTTGCATACTGAACATATTATTATAATGTGACATCCGAGAGCTGTAGAGAATGTGCTACGATAAACTCCCAGTGCGTTAAAATCGGTGTACTTGTAGGGATCTGGTAAAAATGAGAGGAGATATGCGCATTCATTCTCCATTGTGTGATTCAAGAAGAAAAAAACTTACCGATGCCCATTATCTTTATGGAGGCTGACGGTCGGTCGCTTTTCAGAGATTTGGGACGGGACCACCGATTGTGGTCCTCTTCATAGTGTTGGGAAACGCTCGTTGAGGGACTTGGAGACGGAGATGGGGAGCCATTAGGATACATGGATTTGGGTCCATTTTTCCACGGAAGCGACTCAAATGGTGATGAGGACGATTGTGAATAAGGAGCGTTTGGTGGTGAACGGATCTTCTTTGGAAAGAAAATGCATTCTTTTATGCGACTGTGTTAAGCTTTTAAGCTAACGCAACCATTTTTCCAACTTGTCTTACCTGAAGAATAAGCGAGTCATTAAGCTGGCTTACTATCGCCGAGTCACTGCTCTTGGCTCCTAGGACATCCGGAGAGAGCCCTGTGCAAAATTTTGTGAGAAAGAAAGAGAAAGCCGTGTAAAACTTTTATGGAAACAAGTTTCCCTGTAATTGCATCAGACAGAGTGACAGTAAACTCTGCTCCTTTCCCCCTCAAAAAAGTTAGCATTACATAATAATGTTATGTACCTCCCGTGCGTATTTTAGTCTCAAAAGAGAAAAATGGGAGACCTTTGGTAAGGGAAAGGGAACGCGAGAAAAGGCATTAAAAATGAACTCTCACTTCTAGCTTATTTACAAGTACGGATTATTTCACGTGCTTCTTCCAAAAAGGGAGAATAATGCAATACTCCCGAGTTTTCGGGCTTTTGTGAGACGAACGCAGAATGTAATTAAGCCGTATGGTGGTGTACAGATATATATGCTACTAAAGATTGATGGGTGGCCTTGTCCGTCCATCCAGCCACAGTACACATCAATTAGCAAGGAGAGAAACCGCTCATTCTGCGTTCTCCACAAAACATCCTATTCCATTAGTTATTGGGAAAGGGGAAATGGGGCGAAACAGTTAAATAATGCAAATCCAGTCCAGATTACATCGACTTTCCATAAAAGCACACTGCCACGAGTTTGAAGAAAAAATCTGTGATAACATTAATGTCGAAACCTTGGCCAGCTTTGGTAGCCCTATATAGTAGTCTAACTCTGGGGTAATTTGAGACCAAGAAGAAATATGAAGTTCATAGGTATACAATGGTCAAATTCCACCCAAAATGACACAAAGTAGGTGAAGATATACAACAAAAGACCAGTGTATTGTGTCCTATTGATCCACTGTAAGAATGGAGTACTAACCGATGTTCTTTTGGGAAGAAGATGCATGAGCTCGTGGGTCACACAATGTCACCACCGAAAGCCACAGCATCAGCACCGCACTCTGACACACTGACATACTGTTATTCAAAGGAGGTAGCACATGCTCGCATTTCTGTCACAATAATACTAAAATATTCATAACGCACACAGTGAACTATCAATTTCAGCACCGCCTTTCCAATGCAAACAACGGCAGCTCACGTGTTGTTTTGATTTAGTGGCTCCTCCATTTCACACGTCTTGTTTGCACATTGTCACTCACAATAACAAATTTTTGTGATGATACAATTATATCCATATCGGTATGGATGACACGATAACTAATTTTTTGTTTGCCTTTTTTAATTGGAACGTGTGTCGGCAAGTTTGTTTTCACTGGAATAAACACCTTTACAATCTTTCACAATTTCCCCCGAAACCCTTTACAAAATGTAAATATAACCACCACAGCACATTATATTTCTAAACAGAAATCGATACTCTAATTTCCAAACAGTTTGCTTTATATTTTTACATTGTTATCATTATCATCATTGACTTTTTAGAAGAAAAATGAAAGTTTTCTGTTTACTTTTAGTGTGAAGCAACACAACACACTCTTGTTTCGACGAGTAAAAATATTATGCTTTCTCTTTTCACTTTATGTTCACAAAGTATTTCGGCGGATCCTTGTTGCTCTTTCAGACGGTGAAGATCGACTGGCCGTTCCATCCTCACTGAAGCCATGCTTTATACATAAAACTTTCACAACTTTCCCTTTCCAAACTCGTTGGTTAGGAGTCAAGAATAGAGAAAGAAGTGCTGTACATCAGTAGCTAAAGTAACTGCTTCCCTGACCTTCCTTTGCAAAAGAACGTTTCGTTCTTTTAGATTTCGATGGGTAAAAGTTGTGGGAGTCGGATGGTGAAAATTGAAGAGTAGAAAATGAAGGAATGAGTTTTTTTAGCAGATAAGGCTTACATCTTGCACCAGTTAGGACAAAATTCCCAGTGAAAAATAATTAGGAATATTAGGAATGTTTTGAGTTCCTGGACGAATACCGTAGTGAAATGAGCAAACAAGATGCAGGGTAAGGTAATAAATGAACACGCGTCGAAGAACATGTAAAGGCAATCTTACAACACGAAGTCAAACAAAGGTTTTATGCAAACAACAGACGGAAGTCTTCCGTCATCCTCGATAGTAAGCTCTCGGACGCTGCGAACAAAGTTGCGACTCAAGCTCTGCAAAGGGCTGTGGGCAACATTTGCAATGGTGACGTCGGTGACGATGGGTTGTATGCCAGCGTTGCGGCAGAGCTACAAAGAGACGACGATGGCGGAGATGGCGAAAGGGGAAGTGAAGGAGGTGGTGAGCGAGGAAGTGAAGGAGGTGGTGAGCGAGGAAGTGAAGGAGGTGGTGAAAGGTGGAGTCAAGGAGGTGGTGAAAGAGGAAGTGAAGGAAGAAGCGAAAGAGAAAGTAAGGGAGGAACTGAAAGAGTTAGTGGAGGAGGTGGTGAGGTGGTGGATGAAATGCAGATCGGTAAGACAGAATCTGGACAGCTTGCAACGCTCGCAACTGGTTCAGATGAACAAAGAGAGGATAACCCCGGGGAGCCTGAGTTTACTCCTCCAAGTGGAGTGGGAGACATGGGAGGCGGTGAAGCTGAAGCCCTTGGACCGCCTACAGTTCCTTTGGTTGTGGAAGAGGGTGATGTGACGACCGTATTCAAAGGAGATGACAAAATTGGCGAAGAGTCCGATGGACTTGGGATTGCGGTGGGACAAGGGGGAGGCGCACATCTTGGCCTTCCTCCATCAGGCCTGAGTAATGTTTAAATTGTAGCTCATACGAGTCGAGTTACCTTTAGCCTTTCCGAATGTTAACGCAAAGTGTTCATTTCTAGTGGTCCGACCAAGTGATGGTCGTATAGGAGGAAAATCTAGTACACAGATTATCGTTCCAGTTCAAGACTTTCCGGAAGAAAGCATGGCTCGGTTGGCAGCGTCTCCATCTTTTGCACAAAGACATACAATTCCGGTTAGCTGAGTTCTGTTACAGGAAAGCGTTACAATTTGCAGGGAGTCTTAATATGATTATTCATAAATCCAGATTGAATCAACCCTGCCAACCGGTCTGGAAATCCACAGGGATCCTGCAAAGTCTCACATGCAGGTCATCGACGTGAAGCCCACGACTGGGGACGAGGTGGAGCAGCCGGACGGTAGCATTTTCACGACACCTCCAACACCAGGAATCGGTACTCTTGATAATATGTCTATACCTCCTCCGCCACCTCCTTCAAGGGAAGGGGACTGGAGTCAAAATGAGTCTTCAACCGGAAATCCAGAAGTTCAGTCCGTAATGGATGAAATGGCGAGTGCAGTTGCTGCTGGGTATGGATCACTTCAAGCATTGCCGTCCTTTATCAAGCTGCTCATTGAAAAGCTCAATGGTAGTGGCGACCGCATCCGGGTTGCCAGTATCGCCCTTTACTTCCTCCGGAGGGAGAGGTTCTCCAGGAAGAGGGTATCAGTGTAAAGGTGGCTACACTACTAGCGGACAGTGTGCGCTTCCCGACGAAGTAAATTTACAAGAAACAAGCCCACTATTTTTAAATAAGAAAGTTTGAAGGCAGGCTTTTTAACGTAATTGCATGGCTTTTCGACTTCAGGTGAAAGAACGAATTCTGAGAACCCTGTCCAGCATTCGGCTACAACTCGAGACTGTCAAGAATCAACTGAAGGACAGAGGAATGTTCTAACCGACGGTCTAAATTTATAGTGCTTCTACTCTCTCTAAATAAGAATGTAAGCTGAAAAAATAGGTCATATACGTTATATAACAAGAGTAGCACAAACCTTGTGCTATCATCGTCTTTATTCATTTTTTCTACATAACTAATTTATCAGACCATAAAACAGTTCAGCGCTAATAAAAATTGTTCTAATAAAAATATACAAAATACAATAGTTTTGTAAATGCCATCCATTCGGCTAAATCGAGGAACCGTACTAAAATCTAACGAATATCTTTGTATTCATTGGCGTAACACAACCAACATTTTAAGTAGTCAGACATTACATATAAAGATCAAGGATGAAGTACTCTAGTTAATGGATCACAACTCCACTCTCTGTGGAAAGGCTCATTTTAGAATTAAACCCCTGAGAAAAGTTCATATAGAAGAGTTCACGTCACTACGTTCCGAGCATCAACTAACGGCACATTACTCCCTTCCTGTTGACTACTCCTTAGTTTGTCTTCGTTGTTGACGTTGATATCACCAGTAAGATTTGTGGTGTGGTCGCAGTCAGCTACTTCGACGAAATCAGGGCCTCTTACCCCATTACTACTACGTTTGTTCCCGGCGATCAGTCTAAGTTTCCTGATGATGAGAACGAGTGAGACTAAAATGGAGAGGGTGAGGAGACCCCATTTTGAGACAAAGTCGACTATCCAAAGCTGTCGCAGGGCGGACTTGAATTTCTCCAAGTTTTCCGAGTCAAGCTCAGCACACTGGAAAGTTTGCGGAAAAAAATCGAGTTGTAGCAACATGATGTCATCAGCAGAAGTGGAAAGTTTTGATGAGATACATACAACGGAAATGAAAACCTTTTTAATTTACCTCATCAGCCCAAACCAATGGGAAGAGCATTTCAGGCACTTTGGATGGGATGCCTTTGGCCCGTTTCAAAACCAAGTTGACTTGGATTTTTTTGCTTGCATTAAGAATCAAACCAGTCAACTAAAGAAGAACAACAAGTTTTTTAAAGAAACTAACTTTCAGAAAATTCCAAACTTTATAATGCAATAATATCTTTGTAATATTCTTACAGGCTCGATAATCATGAAAGTTTCGTGCTGGCTCCGATCTGGTTTTAAGCCGCTCATGTTAAAGTATTCTTGATCGCCGTCCAGAAAGTGTGGTGTCGATAATGCTACTGGAGCCCCTAATGAACGATATGAGAATCTGATATTATAATATTTGCACATTTTTAGAGTTATTATTCTTTTAACTGTGTTAAGACAACCTTCTCGACAAGGACCTAAATCCAGCGTCCCTTGCTTCAAACAGGTTTCTGGCTTTGTCTGAATCTGGACACAGTAACACCAATTCTCCTCACTCTTCCTTGGGTCCTTTAGGAGGCTCGGAGGCGCTGTAAATTTGAAGGACCTGATTCCTCCGTATTCTGTATCCTTCTCAAAGGTGAGGGACAAGGAGCGGCACATTTCCGCATTGAAAATTGTCAGTACGCTGTTCCTGCTCACGAAGGGTGGGAATATTGCCCCGTCCGTACCTTTGAGCTTGTTACACTCCGAGCCAGAGACCCAGTGGTCAAGCTCACTGTGGTTCTTGAAGCTAAGAATCCTTCCGAAGGATGCCTTGTCAGTTATCCCACGTGACACGGTGTAAGGGCCTTGGGCTGTATCATTTTGCTGTAAAGTAGAAATTAGCAACAAAGATTAAATAAAATGCTCACATTGGTGTAATCGTTAGTGCATTGACTTACCCCAATAAAAAAGCCAAATCTATTTCCAGGAATCGGGGAGAAACCAGCGACCTCCTCAATCTTTTCCAGGAAAGGCACTGCCCACCCTTTGAACAAGGCTTCCTCCACGGTCTTGGTCACAAACAGTGGCTCCTTTAGATTGAGGAGTGCCATCTCAGCAAGATCCTGAATGGGCCAGAAGAGGTCCTCTGCAATCTTGATAGTAGCGGCCTGAAAATCATCATTGCATTATATAAAAACTGCAAATTGCACTATTACGATGAAATTCATAATGGTAACAGAAATTATGCCCAATTACATACCGCAAATGGCACATTAATTATGGTCACTCGATCATCGAGGGAATTCCCAGCAGATAATTTCAGCTCAAAGTGGTATGAAATGTGCTCTTTGTACGTGATCCTCTCTGCGTCACTATCGTCCAGCAGCACCTTCGTCCTATTTTCACGGAATACAAAGGGACCCACCTCTTGAAGCTGTGGCAAGGCACCTTTGACCACGTCCTTAGGGTTGGTCACGTTGAAGACAAAGACCCTCAGGAAGACTGGCACCGGAGGGTGAATCCAGGCAGAAAATAACTCCGGATTAATTTCTGGAGAAATTGCAACTTTCTGCAAATAAAAAAATAATAAAATGCGCTCTTGAATAAAGCACGGACAAAAATCTGCGATTTTTTCGTAAATTAATATCCTTACGTTTGCAATTTGGGCACGGATTACACAAGGCACAACAACCCACCCCAAGATCACAGCGGTCGCTAGCAACAGGAACGAAACGGCAAGGACCCCCACCGGGATTTGGCGTAACGGCCCATAGCCGTTGCCCCTTTGACTCCTTCTGTTGTCCAGAATGCGTTGTCCTTCTGATATCCTCATCGGAAACAAATTCAGATCCACAGGTTCCTTGATGCCAGTAGTAGCAGCGTAGTCGCATCCTGTCGACTGCTTCATTCTCCCTCTCCACAAATCACTGTCTTTCTGATTGACTTGCAAAATAGGCTACAAATCTCACGTCAAGGCCTTCAAAATCCAATGACGACAAATATGATGAGGAGGTGTTAGTGATGCTAGCCAAATGAAGGCATCTGCTGGTAATACACCGTCAAAGTCACAAACACGAATGAAGTCAGGAACTCCACTGGTTTGACGGGAGGACGGTTGTTGGAGTCTGGATACATTAGGCATATTACAGAATAAATTTTTAAATTTGCAATGGAAATTGGGAGACATGTACACACCATGTAAAAGCCTTCTCTCAAGGGGAAGGAAACCCAATGGCAAAACTCGAGTTTTCAACAAGTTCCATAATATACGAAAGGTTGTTTCCTTTTCCTTTTCCTGAATAGAGGTGATGATGATTACGATTTGTAGCAAGACCTCTGCAGACTTCTATTATCATCACAGATATATTATCGCACCACACGCGCATGATGTTGGCACAACAGTACTGCTGCGCATATTGTTTAGCACTTTAGTGCATTTCTTTCAAGATTTATT
>JAHZMW010001115.1:0-14051 GCA_027743745.1 Alloscopus bannaensis | reverse complement strand
GTGTAAACAAATACACAGAAATGTCATTCGAAAATTTTAGCTCATCCCGAACGGAACAGTGAGATGCTTCTTCCTTTATACTATTAAAGATGTTTTCCGCGTGCTCATTGTAATTTCTGGAGCTCCCTTGTGTCAATTCGTGCGCATTGTTGCCGAGGGCAGCCTATCACTTTGGAATATTAAATATCTGTAATTATGTTCGAATCACGCGAGAAAGAGTGAAGACTCTAGATGATCTAGTACCTTGATTATTTTGATGTTCATAGGGTATGTCTTGCACATGATTAAATTTAGCACATGATTTTGACATAAAATACCATTGCATTTATTTTTATTTGAAACATCATGTGAAGGGTGGAGATCCCAGGGGTGGAGAAAAACGGGGGTGGAGAAAGACGGGGGTGGAAAAAAGCAGGGTGGAGAAAGACGGGGGGTGGAGAACGTCGTAGGGTGGAGAAAGTCGAGGGGTGGAGAAAGCCATGGAAACACATTTGTTACAGCACTCCGCGTCATTTTGAACATGACAAAAGAATTTACGGAAGAAATGCCTCCATGAACATGTTTTTCGATTGCTTTCCAATCATGATTACAGCCAGTTGAATACATAGCTCAGGCATGCAGCTAAGGCCACACTGGGGAAAGTTGGAACAAGTAAGGAATGCGTCACTGTCACTGAATACTTTCACTTTACATGTCTTTTTGAATAAAGTTTTTGAATTCACTTTTACCTCTTCTTGCCGTAATCTATGAAACAATCTGTGATGTTTATGAGGTGCTCCAGCGTACGCACCTTTAAAGAAGGCGACGTAAAATATGGAACTGTAATTGTTGACAAACTGCAACAGATATATTTTCATTGTGTAACTTGCTTCAAAGTCTGGCTGGGTTCTTGGGAATTCTAATTCCGTCAGTCTAGCCGCTATCTTTTCATATACCTGGAATATGTGATGTGGATGACAAATAATTTCATAGATCATTTAATGTAACAGGTTTGTAACAATTGGTCTTCGGAAACCACTTACTTTTCCAAAGATCATAATAAAAGTCAAGTTAATAAAGGCAGCTGAAACGCTAACTATCAATCCTTCCCATGCCTTTGCGTTTTGATTTGACAATTCGGACAAAACTAGAGTTATCCAGAGTCTATATACGATCACGCCACTCAGAGCTGCAAATGCTAGCACAACCTGAAATATGAAATTTATTTAAAGTAAACTTCATTTCAATATGACTATGTTAACACTTTCTGCTTTAAAGTACCAGTAGTAAAACAGTGGAGTAGCTGACAACACTGTATGGCAACTTTCTCCTCCAGAATGGAATGGAAAGTTCGATATTGTCAAATCTTCTGCCTCTACCATCGGCCTCCTCATTGTTAGCAGCTTCATAAAACCGTTTCAATGCCGAAACATATTCGGGCCTTGGTTGCAAGTCTTTCATATCCATACTGCTTAGATCCCATTCGTGAGTTATGGTCTGCGCGTATCGTTTCCAAAATTCGAGAAATATGGCCGCTGCAAATCATCAATCAAGTGGTGATCCTCGTAACTCATGTAATTAGCAAATTAATGCATATTAAAAATGCAATATAATTTCCAAACTAGAATTCACTCCGACAGACTTACTCCATACAGACATGAGGAGTGCGAATAGAACGGTGGAATCGTTGTCGAAGAGGTGCGTAAATCACGTGTTGCATACATCCTCACTACATAGTTATTATAACTCGTATATTATATAAAATACCTAAGAATTCTTTTGATTTTCAAGTTATGAGTACTTACACAAACTGGTCGCCAAATGCAGAAGAAAATCCGTAAATGAAGCATACTATTCCTAGTATAGCCGCAAATACTAGCATTCTTGTGTAATATCCCAACCAAGCGAAGTACAGCGCTAAATTTTCACCGAAATAATCCTTAACCATTTCTAAAGGTTGATATTTGAGACAAGTTGACAACTTTCCCCAATGCTCGTACAGGACATTTCTTGTGCAGCCATCCGTAGTAAGTTTACCCTAAAATGTTACAATAATTTTATCATAATACTTTATATTATATAGTAATGGTATGAATGCTCAAGAAAAGTAGTTTTATTGAGTATTTATATGGAGAGTTGTACATCATGAAGAGGAAAGCCAGCGTCATATACATTGTGCTGTATCAATCTCTCGTATCCTATGGCAAATGCATCTTTCTCCAGACTTTCTCCACTTTTGTAGGGCTTTCTTCTCAAGATGTAGCGAACAATGCGGGCTCTCAAAGCAGGAGGGAATATTTCATACATATTGGATTCATCAACGTCGAATCTGAGAAGAATAGCGAGCTTTCACGAAATATACATTTTGATTGAAAATGTACTTAAAAATTGAATTTGCTTACAAGTACTCTTTGTCTCTACTGTACACTCTAGTTAGTTTTCGAGCCTTTTTAGAAAACACATTGGGATCAAGGTTTAGACAGTTGACACACTGCTCCCACCAAGCAATGAAGAAAATATCGGATTTTGATTTTTTCTCCAGATTAAATGGCAGCTCAGAATCAGGTATCTATTGTAAAGTAATAAAAACAGTAAACAAACTGTATTCGACTTTTTGAATATTTAGCACCAATGTTAAGTTTTTTGACAAAGCAAACTGGATTGATTGATCGCGATTTAGCTTTTTTTTAAACCTGTTTCATCGGTAATCTCAGTTTAAGGATTTCACTGTATCTCTTCAACACTTCCAACGGGGCCCATATTTTCACAATATGGAGGTCAGGAAATTGGTCATTGTTCTCCCACTGCAAAACGAGTCCTTCTTCTTCCAAATTGTATTCGAATATGCTTCTCCTCTCAAATGCATCCTCCGTTACAGCTTCCTTCGAGGCCTCGGTCCAAATAAGAGCAAAGTCAGGAACCGTGGAAAGCCCCTCGAATGCGACAAGTGGAGAAGATGGAGGCCCTGCGGAACTGGTTGACTGCGCTGTACTAGGTCGACTTTTCTTTTGATTCTCCATGATTTTACGTCTGTCATATCACATTTACTGAATACTAGTCACAAAACATTATCCCTAACTGCTTCCAACAAATCTGGCGACAATCCTGTCAATTGCTGTTGCACAGTGCCCCACAATCACTTTGGAAGCATTTTCACTATAATCAACTACACAGCTCAGTGATCTATAAATCGAGTAAATGTAGGCTATCATATAAAAACCACTTCATCTGACTCAATCAATAACTTTCACAATCTCAAGTACAATTTCATAAAAACACAATAAAACTATATATTTCAGACTGTGCAAAGGTGGTAATTTTTTCTCTTATTTTGAAGTACATGATGAAAATACAGATAAGTAAAGAATCATTACTTTGACAGCCATAAAGTTTCAACATTCGAGTTGATTTGAAAGCTTGTCAATGCTGTTGCACAGTGCCCCACTATCACTTTGGAACCATTTTCACTATAATCAACTACACAGCTCAGTGATCTATAAATCGAGTAAATGTAGGCTATCATATAAAAACCACTTCATCTGACTCAATAACTTTCACAATCTCAAGCACAATTTCAAATAAAAACTATATATGTCAGACTGTGCAAAGGTGGTAATTTTTTCTCTTATTTTGAAGGACATGATGAAAATACTGATAAGTAAGGAATCATTACTTTGATAGCCATAAAGTTTCAACATTCGACTTGATTTGAAAGCTATGGCAACAGCTTTACGTTTATGGCAAGCGGGTTTGCAAAAAGAAAGCCCTTTGTCCAAGCAGAAGCAGTCCCAGCCACAGTATGGATTTTTGGATTGTTTCAGAATGTGTTTTTGCATGTCGACTGACTAACCGACTGACATGCCCCCGTTGTTTTGTCCAAAGTTCCAAGGCTTCAGTAATTCCTATAATATGCAAAACTATTTGCGTGTTGTGTGTGTAAGAGAGAATAAGTAAGCACCTCTCTTTAGTGAAAGCGGAGAAAGCGGAGAAAGGGTTGATGACCACTTGTGTTTTTTCAATTTTCATCGTCACATTATTTGCAAGCTTCCAAAATTCGGTCAATATACACATATACTATATCTGTGTGATAAGTGGTGTATGCAGTGTGTCAACCAACCAGCTTTCTCCCAGAGTGGATTGGTGTTTGTGTATACTTGCATGTCATCGGATCGTTGAATACTTTTGGCAGCCAGCGTGGGTAAAACCTGCTAGCCACTTTTCATGCTTTTGTTGCAAAGCATGCATGACTTGTAGAAGAGTCTTGATGATAATTTTGTGTGATAATAAAATAGAATACTACACGCAAATGATCATATCAGCTTTTATATCTCCACATTTTTATGCATGGAAGTTTTTATATACCTGTATTCTTTTATGTTTGTAGGCTACATTGTCCATTCACTATCTATTCCGTAATTTTATGAATAGTGTCTGTACTTGTGACGACTATCACACTATCAATCAATAATCGACGATGTAGTCATTACTCATTAACAGCATCGCCAATCAAAAATCATGTTCCTAGATTGAAAACTAAATACCCTTGTTTGAGTATAATCTCGACTGTGTAAGGTAAAATGTGTTAAAACCGTACAGTTTTTTTTAAAAAATTTGACTCAAAGATTTTAAACACCGATATGTTATAAAAAACCACCCAATCGGATGTGTAAATTGACAACGTGTACTTAATTGTCTAATATACGTTTGTATTTAGTCTTATTTAACGGGTCACATGTGGGATATTGTGATAAGAAAAAGTCCCGATGTATCTTTGGTCTCATGCACGAGCAATAAATAGTATTTCATTTATTAAAGTTCATTCATGTTTCGTTAACGAATGGAATTAACTATTCCATTGGGTCTAGAGAAATGTATTTACATAGCGATGATGGTTGTGTTGAAATAACGTTTCTCATTACCGTAACTTTTTTCCTTTGTACTCTAATTATGAGCATTAAAAAATTACCACGTATATTTACTGTTTGCATGAAGGCAGGCAATTCATTAGCTAGCCCGAAGCCTGTGGAAATAAACTAATTTGCGTGCTTAACCATGCAACGTGGCTGTGGCACTTTGAATTAGAACCAGGAAAACTTTCCATAAGGTGTATGTTGTATGTAGGTATGTGGTTTCAAGTTTCTTCTTAGCATCATGAATTACGTTATCATTCCGGAAAGAGAGCAGCTTCCTCAATACGGAAACCAAACTTTATCATAAACCCGTAAGCGTTTACGATATTTCCTTCACTGGAATTTCTAATTCTCCTAATGGTGCAAGACTTTACAAAGAAGTGTGCTACATAATATAAAGTTTGTGCTTAGACATGTATATATATACATATATGTATGGTCAACCAAGTTTATGTCTATTTCGCATGCATGTCAGAAGAAGAAAACAGAAATAAGTATGCAAACGGAAAAAATAAAAAAAAAACAAAAGCAGCCTGTCTGTGTGACAAAAAATTCCTGATTGAATTCCAAAGAATTGTATTTTCTGGTAATCGTGATGTCTGCATGTGTAAAAATTTAATGTTCAAAATCATACATACCTATGTATAAAGTTACAATAAAGTATGTTTGCTTTACGATGCTTTACGATAGTTAACATTTACCGTTTTCAGTATTATTTGTATTATAGGTGGAAAACATTTCCTTACAACCTGAATCGAAATTCACATATATAAGGCAAAAATTGACCATGCTGAATTCAGTCACGAAATAAAGCAAATTTTATTCAGGCATAGTTCTCATTTAGGAAAAAATTTCTAGGGTTTGACGAAATGGAGAATGAAATTCCAGACAGCATCCTCAGCCCCAAATACCCCACGAATTCCAGAGTTGGTTGATTTCGACATGCGAGGTTTATCCGAACCCATTCGGTACCTTTTGCACTACCTGAAAGTAGATTTTATAGATTCACGGATTCCTTTCAAAGGAACAGGCGTGGAATTCGCTGAGCATTGGCTGCAACAAAAGGACAATCACGAGCTGAGTTTTCCAAATCTTCCGTTTTACTCAGATGGAGATGTCAAAATTACAGAATCTCTCGCTATAATGCGGCATATAGCAAGGAAGTACAATCTATCTGGTGATTCGCTTCAAGAAAAAGCAACGATTGAAATGGTGGAAGGAGTCTTAAACGATCTGAGGTGGGGTCTATTTGTTATTGCTACTGCTCCAAACTACAAGGAAATTATAGAAGATTACAAAGCAACAATCCCAGCACGTTTGGGCGAACTCAATCTCTTCATTAAATCCAAACTTTATGTCATTGGATTCAGAATTACGTATGTAGACTTTTTATTCTTTGAAACACTCGACTGGTTCAAGCAACTTCACCCGGAGAGTTTCGAAGATCCAAATGTCGAACATTTAAAAACATATCATCAAAGAATTGAAGACATTCCCGAAATAAATGATTACAGAAATCGAAAAGAATTCCCAGATACACCAATCTTCTCTCCTGTTGCAAAGTTTGGATTCTCTAAAAACCCGGATTACAACCCTATCGCGTTTTCGTTCAGAAACTACGTCGCGCAGTATCCCATTGATGGAGGAGACTATTTTCAAGGAGGCGAATAATTTCAGTGTAACAGTGTATGTGGCTAGATAAGTTATTATGATAATTATTGTTTATGATATTGTAGAATACAATACAGGTAGATAGAGAATAGCTGTGATTTTTCATGCTACAATATTAAAACAGCAGTATTTTACTTGAGACAGAGTTACTTATTATTACAAATAAACAGTTGTGACAGACGCCTTACCAAAATCCACACTTCACAAGTAAGAATACAGTCAAGCGGGTCTAATTAAAGGAATCTTACAGTCTTGCACAAGTCTAGTATCTAGCTGCAGTCATAATTTTATAACTAAATTCTTCAGACTACTAATACTAACTGACCAGAGTGAATGATGACTCTTACCTTCAATCAATTACACATTGCACTATTCTTTGCATAAACGGACAAAGTAAACCCTTTGTGCTACTAGTTGAAATACAATTGAAGACATTAATTGACACTTAAATACCTTACATGACTTCGTATGTGAAAAGCCGATAGATGCTTTAGAACACTGGCCCTAACATACATAACTGTAAAAGTACTGAAGAAATTAAAGTCTTTTGTAGTCTGTGGAAGAAAAGATATATGGACCAGCATAACAACGATTAAAACTGTATCAACTTAGCCAAATTAATGTAAAACTGACATTATTTCGACTACAACTTTATCAACTTAGCCAAATTATTGTGAAACTGACATTACGACTACATTAACTTCATCAACTTAGCCACATTGTAAAACTGATTGCTGATTCTTTGACAAGTGAATAAATTATTAGATACAATATTAAAATTATCTGCACAAAGTCTTGTAATACAGCTTCCTTCCACCGTTGAGGAAATAAACGTCACGAAAAATATTTTCTGAACTGAAAATGAGAATAAATGCACTTTATATTTTCACTGTTGTATCACAAGCCCGTATATTCGTACGAAGTATAAACATGTGTCTCACCGGCAGTAAACTAGAGGCTAATAGCATATATTTTGCTTTGCGATCCAAGTTGGGAATAAAGTGAACAGCAAAGACTTGATCATTTATTCCTAGTTCTGGCCACGCTTTGTGAGACATACTGCCGCTAGACGTTCCATCCAGATTCGAAAATGACATTGCAACATTTTCTCCCATAAAACAACTACAGAGTGGAAGACATCCCAGTTTTATTTGTAAGAGTTGCTTCCAATCATCCTCCAGGGTGTATCCACCAAATAGATTGCGAACCTGACGAAATTTTAATATTCCTGCCCCATCGATTTCACAATGCTGATCCTATAAATTTGGATTCAAAGAATTGTAATATCAACTCGATTGTCAAATATTGTCAAATAAATATTATCTTTATCGTCATTAAGATACAAACGTTTCTCTAATTCTGAATAAAAACCATTGCTATAAAGTGTTCCTAACTCACAAATGGCACCAACGCATAGTACAAATGAAAAGTCTGAAAATGAAATAAATAAAAAACTTACAAAAGCCCCATAAAATCGCAACGTTAACACACCAGAGCCTCTGCTCTTCAGATATAACACAAAGAGAAGTGTTCTATTCTTTTCTTGACATCTGCCCAACAAAAAACCAGGATTTCCTTTGCCGTCCAGTACTTGATAAACTTGAGCTAACTGATGAGATTCAGGAATGCAACCTAAATGCACATTAATAATGAATAAACGCATTTAGCGATTTTGTTTCTTCCCTTCACTAAAAAAATTTCAGGAGTATATTTTGTAATACCACAAACCTGTTGGAATCGTTTGGTCAGTATGTCTAATTAGCAGTTTGTCCGTATTCACAAAAATATCTTCCAACTCCTCCACAAAATTATTGACTGCCAACTGCACCGCACTCGTGGTCACTATAAATTCAACGAAATGATTACAAATTATGTAGTTTCCAAAACTCACCCAAAAGTAAAAAGAATACCTGCAATAAACCCAAAACCTTTTGATATGGAAGCAAATGAGACGTACCTTGTCCAGATTTATTTATCTGTCTTCCAACAGGTTGGCTTGATTCTCCAGCTGCTAGCAGTGTTTCTGCACTTTCGTCGGCACTCATCCTGAATCATACTAATAATCTTACTTACTTACGACTCTGTGAACACTTTAGTACTAAATGCACCAGCATATTTTCAGTAAATTCTCCCCATCGAGTCCCATGCACTCTGCAGTGCATTGCAGGTAGGTCTCTGCTGGAGAAAGTTTGTAACACGTTTTGAGTTTATGTTGACGAACGAAGATGTAAATACTACATACATCCACAATGCACACACAGATGATCATCGATCATCGAATCACACAAACTTGGTCTTCGCGTAGAACAGGTTAATTTAATTCCATAGCTTGGTATTACTAGTCTCGACGTGTGTTTCACACAACAAGTTGTGATTTTGGGAGGAAGAAGAGCTTTTTTTCTTTGCAGATTGCAGACAAGTTCGTGTAATACGATCTTGGTAGGATTTATGGGGTGGTTTATTGAATAGCATATAATCTCTTGAAAATGCTAAATATGTAGATCTTCGCAAAAAAGTGAATGTGAATCAACTGAATCATTACATTCTATCGCTAGTTGTACCAGCGACATGAAGCACGAGACTGGTAACAATAGTTTACAAAGTCTGCAATCAGTGATCAGCAATCAAAATCCGTCAAATTGTATGTATGCAATTACATGTTTTTATTATTATTTATTTATTATTATTATCCGTTATTAGAAAATTTATACAAATAATATTGTACACGTTGCATACACTCATGTACAAGTTCCGATATTCGAATTCTAGTTAGAGAATCCATTATATTGTTGTTGTCTTTTCCTGATGAGGACTTTATTAAAGTCGAAACGTTGGAAGAACGTTTAAAAAAAACTCGTCGTGTCTTGTTTATACACATTGAAAAATTATATGTTTGTTTGCAAATAGCTTCTTCGCAAGCAAACTCTGCCTCTGTCGCCAAATTATATATTATTAATTCCATATTTTACAACTGTAGACATATCACAAGAAAGACGTAAAAGATGTATTTAAACACAAAAATAAGAGATAAAAACGATTGAACACAACAGTTATATTATACACATTTTTTTAGACAAGATTGGATACTTTACGGAGTTAGCATTTTATTTTCCATTTGTGTCTGAATGATAGCCATTGAAATTCGGTTGAGTAACTTGACTGGTTCTTGGTACGGATGAAGACCTTGCAGTAACAAAGAACTGCTGAGTGGTACTAGATACCATTCCAAACCGTGTTGTGGAGGCGGTCATGTTGTTACTTGAACTTGAACTAGTTGTATTTCTTGATCTCTCACGGGAAGTCTCCTGAATTGTACTCAGATTTCTGAGAAACAACAGCATGGCGTTATTGTCTCATTATACTTGAAGTAAATTGTGCTGATAAATGGTAACTCACAATGGTGGATCGTTCAGTATTGAGTTTAAGCGTGCCACTTTCGCGGAAACAGAAACACCCTGAAACTCATCTGCATCTTGCATGGCATTGGAAAGGGGTGGCTCTCGTAATTTCTCAGGAGTTGAATTTGTTAAGGGTTTAGGACCAAGAGCTAAAAGAGTTGTGAGATTGGAAATGTTAAGGTCTACACCCGTTTGTTGATGTCTTCTCAGGATAACATCATCCCACTCGTCGTCCCCATCCCCGTCGCCGCCTGGCTGATTGCCCGTGACAAGAAATCCAAAACAAATCGTTAGTCTTAGACCACAACATGTCGACTATCTTAAATTGTTCTTTAGGTATAGTTTATTCTTAATATTATATCGTACAAACGCCCGTGAAGATAGTGACTGTCGACCTCGACCAGGTAACTGAGCTTTGAATGATGGCCCTGGCTCGGTGGTAACACTCGCAGCCACAGTCGATGAATAATTGGTAGTTGATGGTTTATGGATCGGAACTCCAGGCTTCCGAAACTACAAGAATTAACACATCACTTATATTTTATCTTTGAACAAATGTTAATAAGTTATTATAAACTCAAGTCTCGTTACCTGGTTTTGGGCGTGATCCCCACCTTCAGTAAATCCGGCAGTACCTTCCCACATCGGCGGTAATTGATCTGGTCCAGGATTTTCGTTAGAACTGCTAGCTATAGTTTGTGGAGGAGGTACATTTTCTGAAAGAGTCTGAATACTTTTCATAAAGTCTGTTCGTTTGTTGACTGGTTGTGGATCTCCTTTTCCCAAACTTGGATTGGCAAAACTGTCTGAAAGACTTTCGTATAGACTGAATGTTCGTGTGGGAGGTTTCTTAAAGCAACTAAACTCCCGTAGACTTGCCGGCGGTAGAGTAAAACCTTCCGTAGGAGGAATTGCGGGAGTCAAATCAAGCATTTCGCTTTGATAGGTACGAGATGCTCTCAAAGGTTCTATGCATATTTCTGACTTTTCGCCTTTTAAATTTGGACAAAAGGAATTTCCTGCTATTGTGGTTTCTCCACTGTTAAACCTGCTGATATCTGGACTATTTTCTTCAGCGGATGGAGAAGAGTACGAGTATGTGTTTGGACGCTGAAAAACGTCAACACTAACGGGCTGTTTGTCAGTTAGAACCTGATTAAATCCTGATCTGTTTAATAATTGTTGCTCGCCTTCACGAGATATTTTCTCTTCCAGTAAAGCTTCATACTTCTCTTTGTAGTTCATCAAAACCTTGATAAACTGCTGGTTCTCATCTAACTGCTGTTTCAATGTGTACAACTCCTGCTCCAAGATACGCTTTTCCCGCAGATGTTGGTGATCTTTAGCATTATTGCTAGTTGTAAGTTTGGTTAACTGGTTCACGATATCTTCGTTTTGTGATTCCAATTCCATTATTTTTTCCTCCTTCTGTGACAACTTTAACTCACTTATACGTTGATGCTCGCCTAGTTTCTCTTCTAGAATTCTATTCTCTTTGGAAAGTCGTTCGATCTGAACTTGCAATGACGCAAGTTTACATTCTTTTTCCTCCTTTTGTTTCTTACGTTGTTCATATTCAGATAACCATGCTTTTGCTTTCAGCATAGTTCGGTTCGCGCTTCTTCCGGAAGGTAGGCTCTACAAACAATTTACCACAAAACTAATTAATCTCACATTAGCCACACGTGAAAGAATGAACATTGTTTCAAGTCAATGACGTATGTCACTATACCTTGTAGCGTATGTCTTCAAAAAAATCCTTGGTTTTCCGCTTGGTAGGTTGCTTTACAGCATCAATCACACTGCTTTCTTTTTTAATCAACAAAACATCTGCAGGATCGTTCGATCTGAACTTGCAATGACGCAAGTTTACATTCTTTTTCCTCCTTTTGTTTCTTACGTTGTTCATATTCAGATAACCATGTTTTTGCTTTCAGCATAGTTCGGTTCGTGCTTCTTCCGGAAGGTAGGCTCTACAAACAATTTACCACAAAACTAATTAATCTCACATTAGCCACACGTGAAAGAATAAACGTTGTTTCAAGTCAATGACGTATGTCACTATACCTTGTAGCGTATGTCTTCAAAAAAATCCTTGGTTTTCCGCTTGGTAAGTGATATGAGCTTTACAGCATCAATCACAGTGCTTTCTTTTTTAATCAAAACATCTGCAGGATCCGTTTCCGCTATTGTAGGGATCGGTGTCGTCCCCTCTGTTTCAGATTCCTTCCTCTCTCTGAGGACCCTGTCGCTAACAGAGTTCAATTTAACCACAGTAGATTGGTCCAAAGGTTCTACGTACACTGTAATGAGAATATACAAATTAATAAAAAACAACAAAGCGAAATTAGTCTGTTGGCCCTAGACTCTCTTGATTGGTTTGAATTACGAAAAAAATGTACCACTTGAGACTAAAAGTATTAACTATTTTTTACAAGTAATAACTTTCGTACATTGAAATTTTTCTGGAATTGGCTCAAAACTTGCTGGATTCGTTAGTTTAGAGCAGCTTGTGTTCCATCGAGCAGCTTCCATACGATTTTCACGATCTTGATCGGCTCTACTAGTTATTGTTTCAATTCGTGGAGCCTCACGATTTTCTTTAGTCGCATGTTCCTCTGGTTCCTGAAACACCAGCAGCAAAATATTAACTATTTTTTATTTTCATTTCGCGGATAGCAAGCATTAAAAAACTATCCGTAGCCGTACCGTATATATCGGAAGGTTCCGTGTCATCTTATCCGAAGGCAAATATTGTACCGGTCTAGCTGTTGCAGGTGCCGCAGGCTGCAAATCCCTCCGAATCGTTACTGCCTCATTAGTCTCCCCAACAATCGGAACCGATGACGCAAAACTTCTCATGGGTCTGCTTCCACTAGCACCATCTTCTACCCATGCTTGTAGATTTTTAGCTGCCCAGTTATTTTGAATGAAGCTAAAAACAAAGTCAAATCAACCATTCGGCCGCAATCGTCAGAACCAACCATTTATGTATGCAGTGTAGTACATCAAGCATTTAGTAACTGAAACACTTACGTCAGCAATTCTTCCAAACTAGATTTTGGCTGAGCGTTTTCGGCGATCCCCTTCCTCAAAATTTCTAGCGCACGTTTATCATCACCTTCACCAATATAAATTTCAGCCAGCCTAATGTAAAAGGTGCTTATCTTTTCACAGCGATTATTATTCAAAAAGTTTTGAATCAGTGCCGCTTGCTGTAAGGGACTGCATGCACTATGCTCCAACTACATAAGCAAATCATATCATTCATAAAATTACAAAAAAAATCATAAAAATAGCACGCAAATTTATATCTAATTTCGGCTAACCGTTTTCAAAACCAGCTCTGCATATCTTTTGTCATTCTGGTATCTCTCGTCAAGAAAGTACTTCTCACTAACTTTTCGCAAAATATCCAAATACATTCCCTTAACTTTGGTGTTCATATTTGGAAAATGCTGTTCCATGTAAGTGGCCAGTGACAGCCACCCCTGCAATGGGTCATTATCTCCTTGAGTTTCCGCGTACTGCTGAAGTTTACTAAACAAACAAAAGACACAATTGACCATATATCATTAAAGTCAGCAGTCGCATAGGTATTTCACATTGAAACTGTAACACAACATGCCAAGCATACCAGACTTCTTCCAGGTGAAAGGCCTCATACTGTTGCTGGTCTACTATTCCACTGCTCCCATCTGCAGGAAGTGACTCAGTAAGGACTCGGAATCTTCGTCCTGATGACAACGGTTGAATATTTTCCTTGGACAGCTCCCAGCCCCCACTTCCGCTCATTTTACACGATTTAAATGAAGCACTTGTAGGTTAACTAATAATTAAATACGCCACTGTATAAGAGGGTGGATGCCGTTCACTGTGTAAAAAAATTGTCGGAAAACGCTCTTGCAAAGATATCTCCTCGAGCTGTTTCTGTCAAACAGAACAAATCACTGTACGTCTTTCAGACAATAGATATAGAAAGTACTTAGTTTGTATGTCTATTTTCCAGACTGTTGACTGTCAATTAGATACGAACCAAATTACTAAATCATTTAAATATTACAAACAGAACTAAACTCTCCAAATTAAAAAC
>JAHZMW010001114.1:0-18608 GCA_027743745.1 Alloscopus bannaensis | reverse complement strand
CTCTTTTCAATACATCCTCATTTGAATCTAATTACGCATATCCGTTCGAGATATGCAAATTCAAAAACAGGAAAAAACTTATCTAAAGCCCTTCGTATGTATGAGACGCGGGCAGCGGTTTATATAGAAAATGAATCAAAACCATATTAATTTTCGGTATGTTTAAAACATTACTTTACAGGCTATTGACTTGCTAGTATTCTATTGTCACACATTGTAACACCCAGATTAAACTGGTTAGGGTAAAAGGATATTATGCGAATCTTCCTTTTAAGTCAGACCCACTGTGCACAGAGAAAGTTAAAGAGTTCTCCGGTGTATGTGCTATAAGCACTCATAAATCTTGTATTATACTGATTAAAATTTGCTTAGATTCACGTGAGTATCACGAGTCCGATTAACTCTGCCACCTGCTGTCTTAAGAAAATTTATTACTTACATTTAAGGATTGAGTTCCCTGTTTTGAAGGTTTGAAATCTAGGCGTTTCAAAAATGTCCATAGCATAAGCATCGTGAACGGTTGAGACTCTGCTAAACTCGTATGGGGATCTGGTGAAGTGAGCAGATGCAGATGCAGTGAGCGAAAAGTGGTCGACGATCGCTTTATTATGCTTAAATTACTACACACGCACACCTTGAATACCAGCTTGAGCAGTCATGGTCATTCAAGCACTTTACAGATCAACTGCTCGAAAATCTATCATTTCTATAAAAGGAAAAGGTTTCAGATACATTTGACATTAATGTGACGACATTTACCCGGTATGCGAGGAGTTACAGTGTTAGGTTGTCCAACAAAATGTACACAAATTGCACACCTTAATTAATATGACAATGTATTAATACACTGCAAAAAATGCACGTTATGTATGTACATAAATGCCGACATTGTGTATATCCATAATAAAACGTGACCACAATAACTGGGTCAAGTCTAAATGACAGCCCTATTTACTATAGTATAAATAGGTACCTTTACGACACAAACAGCACCGTTAGTTTCAGGAGTTACTGCGAGATGACGTAATCACACATATTGCATAGCATTGCTTAAAATTTTAAGGCTCTGAAAGTGGAGGAGGGCGCACCTGCTGTCGATGCTGTTTCAAGTAAAGTTACTAAACTAAAGTGTTTTGTATTCAAAAAGGTTTTTAATATTTACAACCATACCTATTTACCTATATATATTAAGTATACAAATTACAAATATTATCATTATTACTACATATATAAAGCGATAATAATAATATTTTTTTAATACACAGAAATCAATTCGCATTGTAGATGAACCTTACAACAATTACTATAATGGTACTTCATATGTGTATACGCAATTAGTTCATCTATTAACTGTAGTTTAGATTGAATTAACCTGAAAGCTTTTCGTAACTCCAACCACGAGATACGTTTTCAAATGCAATTTACGGAGACAATGGATTCATAAAACTGGCTAACTTAGGAAACCCGAGACTTGTTGAACAAATTCGCAAATCATCGATCGACACAACGAACGATCTTGATTCATACGGGTGATGATTTAAGGCCAGGTTCAGTCCATGTCTGAGGCAAACCTACTATGCACTATGCAGTTGTCGCAATATAATTTTCGGATTTTCCTTATTAGTCAACAGGATTTATCTCATACCAGTGCTTGCGTAAAAAAACAAATCCGTTGGCTTTCACCTATCTTGAGCCGAGCGATTTGTATATAATCACGAGATAAACTGGCTAACTTAGGAAACCCGAGACTTGTTGAACAAATTCGCAAATCATCGATCGACACAACGAACGGTCTTGATTCATACGGGTCTTTTAGGCCCGTTCAAGTCCATGTCTGAGGCAAACCTACTATGCACTATGCAGTTGTCGCAATATAATTTTCGGATTATCCTTATTAGTCAACAGGATTTATCTCATACCAGTGCTTGCGTAAAAAAACAAATCCGTTGGCTTTCACCTATCTTGAGCCGAGCGATTTGTATATTATCACGAGAGAATTTATCATCATTACGAGATTGATGCCATTAATTTTAGCGACAACAGCAATGAAGTGCAAATAATGCTATCATCAAGCTGATAATTTTTTAAACAGTGCAATATGCACGAACACGACTAATCAGTAATGACCAACGGAAGAGGATTTGAAGATACCTATACCATCTTAGCATACAGATGCAAATGAAAAGCAACAAAATGAGTCATAATTTTAGTGAAATCACCGACTGACAAAGTGATAAATTATCACTGATAATATATTATTACACACGGCTTGCATTGACGCAAAGAATGTCTGCCTGGACAATGAAGTTGGCAGTTTCATTCACAAATATTTTTTGAAAGATATTCATTGATATTATTAAAGAGCTCCTGTCGACAAGTCTTAAAGTCGGCGTTCTTTTCTGAAACATTCGAAAATGCTACTTATAGCGCTTATCGTGTCTTTGTTCGCCATTGGAGAATGCGCTTTAGAGATTACTGGTGCTTCGAAAATTGACTCCGATCTTGTCCATGCTCTTGAGTCAGACTCTTTTCGAACTGCCAACATCATAGTGACATTTGTTCAGGATACTTCCGCCGTTCTAGATTCAGTCTCTGCGCAAACTTTTCAAACTCGTGAGGACCAGATTTCATTTCTGGTGAACAACCTCAAGAAGCTCACAACCTCCACACAGGAAAACACGGTTAATCTATTACAGAAACTGAAGGAAGCGCGGTCCTCTGGATTAAGCTATGACCAATTGTGGATCACAAATCAGTTATCTGTAAAAGATGCTGATAGAGTCGTAATCCAAGCGTTGTCAGAACGGTCTGAGGTGAGTCATATTAGTAAGGAGAAGGTTATCCGCATGGATGTCCCCGAAATTGTGGAAGACCACGTAAAAGTTGCTCCAACTTCTGCTAATTTGGAGTGGAACTTGGTGATCACTGGAGTTGAACAAGCTTGGAACCTCTTGGGTGGTAATCAAGGAGAAGGGGTGGTTGTGGGTGAGTCATACATAAATATTATGTGAGAAAATGTCTCCAAGATTTCCGGGTGAATTGAAATCGCATTTACTTCGACTCTTTTTTGTAGCAAACATTGACACTGGAGTGCTGGCAACTCATGAAACTTTAAGGGACAACTACAGGAAGGAGTACGGGTGGTTTGATCCATACTTGTAAGAACTTTATCCGTTGAAGTACGAAACTTTACATGTATGCAACTTTTAAGTTATCTTCTCTCGATAATTGAAGTGGTTCTACGGAAAGTAATGCTGCTGACTCGTTTCATGGAACGCATACAATGGGAACCATTGTCGGGACAAATGGAATCGGTAATAAAAGACCATAATGCTTGAAGTATCGTATAAAGGCAAAAAGAGATTCATTTCTTCATAATGAAGTAAACCGTGATGATTGATGATTCCACATATACAAGGGGTCGCTCCGAAGGCAAAATGGATAAACTGCAAAGGGCTGTCAAACGACGAGGGAAGGCAGACGGAGTTAATCCGATGTGGACAATTCGTACTGTGTCCTCACCACCCCAATGGTACCGGCGAAAACTGTGCTATGGCCCCTCACGTCGTCAGCAACAGTTGGGGAGGGTCTTCAGGATTGACATTTTATGATGGAGTGATTGAGGCATGGAAAAAGGCAGCAATTATTCCTATCTTTGCGGCAGGGAATAGTGGGGCTAATGGCTGTCGCTCAATTAATGGTCCTGCCGACAGAAAAGTAATTGCAGTTGGAGCAACAACCATGGAAGATAAGCTCGCTCCTTTCAGCTCTATTGGACCTGCCTCGGGTGGCATTCTCAAACCGGAAATATCTGCTCCTGGTGCGTTGATTAGATCTGCAGGGAACGCTACTAATAGCCAGTACATAACAGCATCTGGCACTTCAATGGCAACGCCCTTGGTTGCAGGCGTGGTAGCGTTGATGAAATCGAGGCAGCAAAATTTAACCTACGATCAAGTCATGGGAGTCCTGACGCACACCACTTCCCAAGCTGTAGGGAATGTGGGTCAAACGTGTGGGGGCATTCCCAGTAATATCCTTCCTAACAATCACTATGTAAGAGATTTAACTTTGAGGTTTCAAACCTCCATTAACAAATTTCGTAAAACTACACTTGCAAAGGAGTTCCAGTTGATATTTAATTGTTTTGCAGGGACATGGCAGGATTAATGCTACTGCAGCAGTTAAAGCCGTAATTGATGGAAGACTACCCGAAACCACACCAAAGCCAAATGGAGCTAATGGAAGACCTGAGCTTGTCTATGCAATGGCTGTACATGCAATTCCATTCATGATTTTGAAGGCCCTTTTGATGACAACTTAAGGATGAAAGTCTATATTCATTCTGTTTGATATTATGTATCCTCACTTCTTCTGTACTTTTACTATAATTACCAATTACGAATCGTTTGTGTAACCGTTGCGATATGTATATCTAAGCATTTAAGTTGTCTCAAACTCTCTGCGTATCTTGTAACTTGAATTGTGACTTGAAATCATACACAAACCCTACATTACCTACATAAACTTCATAATTATATTACGCAAAAACGTCTTGATTCTCGAAACATGCAGCAATTTTCATTTCAATCGAGAAACGCCTTGCTTGTGGCCGAAGTACGTGTGCGATGCTTTCCTCTATTAGATAGTGATGTAAAGCGTCGTGTCGTTCATACTAATTGTAAGATCAATCAATACTTTCTCTCTGATTCATTTCAGTGCACTCATGTTAAGTCATGTTTGTCTCTGCTTTCACCAATTCACTTGGTTGGGCAATGTGCGACTCTCCTGTGCATGTGGCGCACACCATTTATTCATGTGTGCTGGACGTAAACAATCATCAAATTCTCACTTTAAATGCTAAGAAGTGTTTTTATACCGACTTTTCTGCGAGAGTCCAGTTTCCAGCAAGGTTCACAAACTTCTTACATTAAAGTACGCGTGTAATTCGTCATTTCCAGAATGTGACTCTCAAGGAGTACGAAAAGAAAAGTGATTATCTGGATTTCAAGAAATCTCGGAGTTGTATTCCAATAACGGTATCTGGCATTGGTTGATGATAACCTTCTTTGGGATTTAATTTTGGGCCGTAAGTTGATTGCTTATACTACTGCTGGATTTGAGATGGAAATGTTTACTATTGTTAGATTGTGTTTTTTGTAATTTACAGGTGATAGGACTCGACATCGAGCTAGACCCTTTTAAACTAGAGAAGTTAGAATTTGGGAACGCAGCTGCAGCTTATTTTCTTTTTTCCGAAAGACACTGCGCGCTGAAAGGTTCTAATAGCTGCAGCAATGACTTCTGGAGTGTACAATTATTTGAAATTAATAAAACTTGACACAAGTTACGCGAAGAAGATGGAAAGGCTCAGCAACCGAATATTTGGCAACCCAATACGACAAACTACATCTACATCTCGTAAAGGGGTAAGAATTTGGTTAAACTATTTATAAGTCAACGGACTCGTCACTTTCAGTTCAAACCTGAAGTCCAAGCAATCTCCGTTTAAGGGTGGTTGAAAGTGGGTTCTTAAGTCAAATGACTGAACTAGAGGGTTAATGCCAATCGAAGCACAATTATCACTATTTATTGTTGTGATATCACAAGCGCTGGTTTAGAGTAATGGACATTTGTCACTTTTAATGAACGATTTCCGCATTTTATTGATTTTCGTAGGTTGTTGAAAGAATAGCAGCAGAGCCAATTGATAAGCAGGACTATGTTCGAAATTGGTATCCCAGGCATAGAGAGACTCACTCACTGGTAATGGCGCTGAGAGACTATGGGTTATACAGGTAATGTAGTAATAAGATTATAGTAAATACATAGAAATTTTAGTAGATAAACTCTTTAGAAGTGCTGGATGGAATTCAGTAATTGAAGTAGTGCTATACCGTACTGCATTCTAGAATAGAATAGGAGGTTTTGAGGTAGTATCACAATTCTCAAAGGATATAAGGCGATGTAAATGTATGGTATTGGTTTTCTAGAGCCCTTCGAGGCAAAGCCAAGAGAAAACCAGGTGAAGGAGGGAAGAAAGCGAAAGTTTCGGGATAGTTATTGAGCCAATGAAGCTTTTAGTAAAGTGCAGTTTCAATTATATACCAATTACTGTTTAAAATTGCTTATAAACTTAACTTCCTATTCGTAAAAAATAGTATCTGCGTACTTAACGACACGCCCTTGAAATGTGAATATGCGCGAACCAATAAACATCAACAGCAACACTGAGCACGATATGATTATACTAGAAATGTAAGGCAAGGTTTATTTTCACAAAATAATTTTCATATGTACACCTTTCTTCAACCTTACAATTGCCAATTTTATCATCATACGTTTTGGAATAATTTTGAATGCATTCGTTTAAATGAAATTTCAATTTCCAAAATGGAAAAGCTTTTGCTTGGCATAAGTAGTAGTTGGAATACATTGAATACACAATTATGCAATTAACCTATTGTAAAAAATGAACGAAACATTACAAAAGTCTAAAAGAAATACACCACGTCCAATATTTACTTGAGTTTACATGTTAAAAATTAAAAGTACATTGAAAATTTAAGGCAAAAGAAGACGGAGTGAGAAGGAACGCGAAGATAGTTCCTAATTTGTTGACTCCACGAGAGCAAGATTACACAATTCCACCAAGAGATGCACTACAAATGACTTATATTTTTGTTTGAAATCGAATGCAAGTCTGTATATTGCTTGTATATCACTTCGGATGCTGTTCGGCTGAGTGTGTCGGCACTGGATGCATCACCGTACCTGTTGTCGTGATACCGCAAGGAAGATGTATGTGAATAACCACTGGAACACCTGGAAGCATTCCATGCGTTGTTGGTTGCTGCCCACATTGATGTGGGCATGAGCATTGCGGTGTTCCTGAATGTATTACAGGCACAACGGATAGCCCTTCTGGGAAGTTAGATGGCTTCAATACTCTTGATAAGTCATTCGAGAGTGACATGGGTCTTTTCACATCTGAATTTATTTCCATTGGCTGAGCACCACATACGTTTTCATCCTCCGTGGTCATTTTTTCTACTTCCTCGGCGCACTGGAGATCCCCGTGGTTTGGGCTTGCGAAAACGCCTAGGAATATAAAAACATTATAAACTAAGACCTGTCATTCATAAAACATTCATCCATGTCACTTATTTATCATTTTATAACTTTAGTTATAACGTACATGATGAGTTAGATTCTGATTCTGTTGCAGGTTTTCGATGTACATCTCCACAATCACCCACATCTATGCCTTTATCAACATTAGTGGTCCTCAGTTTGGTAATATATGGATCGTTAAATACAGGGGTAGAGTGGCATTGACCAGTTGTATACTCCGTTTCCTGCATGAGCTTAGCGTTTGGAGTGTTGACATTTAGTTTTTTCTCAATTCTGGATGATACGAGCTTCTGAGGTGGACTATTGAATATCACTTTCTTGCTAGGTCGTTCCAAGGATGCCGTGGAACCTGGTTTCTCAAACCCTTTAGGACTTAATTTTGGATGCGAGTATCGTTCGTCAACGTTCAATCGTTTCTTTTCGAAATCTTGGTGGTGATGTCTCATCTTATGTCTGTAACGCTCATCACTCGTACGGCGTAAATGCAGATTCTTCTTAAACTTTTCAAACCCACCCGACACATCCAGTAAATCCTTGCAGTGGGCTTTCTTCATGGAGCCCCCTTCTGAAAGGATTAAAGATTTCTCTGGCTCTGGGTTGTACGAATTTTGCACAGAAATGTCGGACTGTTTTATTTGTTCTCCCTTTACAACAGACTGATTTTTCATTAAATCTTCCTTTGAGTTGTCGATGACAGTCTTCTCAATCCCACTAAATCCTGACACATCGTGCACCGGAGGAGTTTTTTCGTCCTCTTTTAATGGCGACAATACTATATCTGGCGCATCTGAGAGGCGAAATGACGCTCTGCGCTTACAGTAATCCATTACGTACTCCATAATATCTACTTTGTTCATTCCATTTGATTGAGGTCCCAGGAAAAACTTTGCTAATGAGTCATTTCTACTTAGGTCATTCTTGGCGAAGCTAGTTCCAGCAGCAGATTCTTCTTTCGGTGAAAATTCATTAATAGATGTCAGACCTCTCGATGATCTACGACTACCTTTCAAACTTGGCTGTTCTTTAAGCTGTCCTGGTGTTGAAAAATCGGATAATGAAACTCCAGCCAAACTTTGCCCAAACATTGTGGAGTCGTTGCCCACATAGGGAACTGGAAACGAAGACCCTTGTTGAAAATACGATGTAATAGAAAGTAAAGAAGGAGCCTCAACTTGATCTATCCCTTGTGAAAAAGAAACATTTGAGTTCATAAACTGCAATCGTTCGCTTTCATCCCTATCAATTAAATTCTTGGCATCTTGAAACGAAAGCGAAAAAAAATTTTCATCCCCGAGATTTAAAGATTTGTTTTGGGACGAGCTCATTTCTAAAAACTGATTTTCAACTACTTTGGGTACGACTCGCTTGGATTTTGACATTTTCGCGTCGAAAGCATCCCAGGAGTCGCCAGAAAAACTATCTGACGACACAACAGCGCTTTGAGAGGCAGATACTTTAATTTGATGTAGCGTTCGGGAAGTACATTCACCACCAGTGTGAACTGATCTGAGTTTGTCTACTTTTGAACTATCAGTTTCAAAAGGAGAAGAGAATCGCACAGCTTTCTTTCCGGAACGTTCCATTTTGGCTGGGTTTAGGTTCCTGGAAATAGTATGGAGACAATCTTCCGACCGCTCTTCCTGGAAGAAAATTTCCTAACGAGGCCTACAAGTATTTTAAACCAATCATTATAAGTTTTCTTCAAATCAGTCAAATCAAATCCGACATATGTAAATCCAAAGCAAATAAAGTTACCTCTCAACTTGAATCTGAATCTCCAGTCACGAGACGTCACATCTCATCAGAAAAAAATCGACAGTTGCAATTATTGTGACTACGAATTCCAGAGGTGGCAACAATTCCTTAACACTGTAGATTTGATTTCCTGTAAACAACATTTAAACTGTGTAGTTAATGTCAAAAATGTCTTCGCTGAAGACATCTCCTCCATATTGTAAAATCAACGGACGAAATAAAGCTAAAAAAAGCAAGGAATAAAATATTTACTGCGCTTACGTTTAGATTGTTTAAAAAACACTTCACACACATTCAATTACCTCGTCACTCACTTTCCTCAGAAATTAATACAAAATATAGACGAAACTTTGTAAAGAAAATTACTTGTAAACAGTTGGAGTGCTGGTAAGTAGTTCTATCTATCAACTGTCACTGGATATTTTGGGTGTTTGTGTTAGTGGTACTAAAACACCCAAAGTGTATCAAAAAGACGAGGTAAACAGGGAATACGGTAATGCACAAACTGTGTGAATGTAAATGCCGAGTTTATGGCATTTTATTGTTATTGTTTTGTGTACAAGTAAGTATGAGCAGAGGTTTATGTGAGGGATTCAGGTGAAAAAACGGAACAAAAGAGAAGGGAGTCACTCTCTGTCAACATTCTACCGCCACTTTCTGTTTAAATCTTTCAATTCGACCAATATAATTCGACTCTTCGTGCAGTACTTTGTTCGCCCGGAGCTTCGGGCGAAGGTAAGTTGTATTTATGATTTTTACTAAATCTTACTAATCTAAAGTAGACGTTACTCTTCTAATTTGCATAATATTTATGTTTGTGTCTTGTTGTGTCATTTAAGTCTTTGAAATTTAAGTTGGAAAACGAGACATTTTTCAGTTCAAGATTGTTTCATGTACAAACTTCAAACAGACAAATACTGGTCCAACCTGACTTCAATTAAAGCACGTATTTCCATACCGTATTATAATCGTGTAAATGCAAATACTTGGAGCGACCGAGACCAACATGGAGAAAGTGGTCGAATTTTTCGTGTGCTATTTATATTCTTACATGTATTTACGAGCGAAGACAATTCTCTATAATTTTCCAGCGTCATTTTCTTGGGAAATCTGAGGTCATTTACCAGAGTTTAGCATCGCTGAAGTTCTGGCAAAACTAGATATTTTTGTGGAGGAGTTCATTTTGGCTAATGTTGTTGTTATCTCTCCTCATTTCGACTGATAAGCGTGAAGGCATTGTTTGTATTGATAATGTAAGCTCGTGCAAAGGTTTTGTGTCCAGCACATTAAATTGTCTTATCGCTTTTACTTGTCACGTTGTCACCCTGTGAGTTGACTAGGTTTACTTTTTGAATGAGTTGAATGTGTATATTTCAAAATGAGTAAGAGGAACTTACACTATCGAGTCAAACATGCATAAGTAATGTACGTTTGCTGTATTGTGGAGTGGAGAGTGAGAGCGGCGAAGCTGTAAAACAATCCGGGGAAAGCTGTATTGCTTTCTCCGTGCCAAAACTTGGTTCCAAGAATTCCTACTTATGATATCCATCCATGATACACCACGACACAGAAAGCACTCCTTCCAACAAAGTAGTAAGTACAGGGGGAGAGAAGAGTTGGAAAGTTGTTGACTACACACTTTTCGGAGGGCATAGACCTCTCACTTCGGGAGAATGCCGCTTCGTGCAAAGTGAGGCGAAAAACATGCATTTGATTCTCACTTTTACTTTTCAATAAAAACCGTAGTACGCAACTTGAAGGGGAAGCGGCTGTGCTGCGGCGTGGCCATATATAGCTAAAACTCTATTTTGGAAGGGCGCACTACGTTACTATGATGGGGTAAGTGCCAGTGTGGCTTTCACTCTTTTACTGGACTCATTTCGAGTGTTGCGTACCAGACCGCAAGTGTATATCTCAGGTTAAGCATGTAGGGAGAGGATATGTGGTCGGGGTGTTCTTAAAACAGTAGACTTTCTTTTCAAGAAGTACTCCGCCCGGGTTTTTTCTTCTTGGTAGCTGAAAAATAAGAGAGCTAACTAAATCGCATCGTAGCGAACATCGTTTTTATTACTCACTTGGTACAACAGATAGAAAGCCTGGAATCCGTTGATATTGCTTCTGTTTGTCCTTTTTGGCTTAAAAAGCACTGGCATGGTGTTAAAATGCATGTTATAGTTATATGAGAGTGAATAGCGTAGATTCCAAGTTGGAATTTCCAACAACAAACAGAACGATGGGTGAAAAGTGGGTAGTTCATGTTATTTCTTGCCAAACGGACAATTTTCGAGACATTTTTGTAGCTTTTTTTATACAATTTTGAACTTGCATTGAAAGCGAAGATGTAAAGAATGTAGTTAGCCTGTGTTTCGTATGTATTGCCAACAAAAATACCACATCTTGCCAGCAGCAGTGCGTGAGCAAATCTTGGATGCGACGGTGACGGGGAGTTCACCATATCCAGCTAGAACGTAGAAAGTTGTAACCGTCAAAGTTTTGTACTTGTTTCCGATATTTTTGTCTGAGATTTGGAGCTTCGCTGTATGTAACGGCATGTGTGTGCATGTAACTTGTCTTGGTTCATCATTCACAAGTCACTGGCAATTATACAGCTGCTGAAGCAATCGAATGGATGAAAATGCAAAATTCTGGAATAGGGCAGAAAAGGCAGAAAGATGTGTGGACTTTTTACACACTCGGTGCAGTACTTGTCTGAAATGTTTCCTACAATCCACCACATATCCTTGTCCCATGGACCCAAAATCCGAAATGTTTCATATACTAGGCATTGTAAATTTCTCCGTTAACAGGTTACTCTCTCTCTTTAAGCTCACGGATATCATGGCAAACACTATTCCTTGACTGGAGATGTGTAGGTATATTCGACCACACAAAATAACGAATCCAATGCAGCGATATGCACATTTCAACTGTGGACTTCTATACACACAATCCGCATAAACTGCACACACTGTGCGTGCTGTCACACAGTGTGTATACATTCCAAATGGGAAGGAACGTCTTAGAGGATGCTCTGTTGGAATATAGAAAATAAAGACAAGCCGGGTTCCAGACAGTGAGCAGGCTTTTGATCACAATGTCTTTCCTACTTCTCAGTCACATTTGATACTGTGTACATTATAAACTTATACTCGTATAAGAGGCAGGAGCCATTTAGGCATGAAAAGACTCCTCCTTTACTCCCTACTCCCGTGTATTGTTCCATTTCAATGTTCCTTGCCATCATGGACTATGTGAGCTGGTCTCCACGTATTTAACCACTCACAATAACATCCATCCATGTACATACTAGCATGCATGCCGTGAGATGGGCAGAGGCTGCTATGTGCACGCAGAGCGAAGGATAATGGTCATATATCCAGAACCCTGTGTGTATCTGTCTGTTGTGCGAGTTCGTGGAGTACCATACGGAACTTAATTTCGTATGCTTCACATTGCACCTCTACAACTATTATGCATCCAATTCAGCATAACTGCTAGAAGAAGGGACGATGTGAAGTGTGCTCTCCGTGTAGATGTTGTATTACACTTGTGTTATAACTGATGGAAAGTCATCAATATTTTTGACTGCTGCTCTGCTGCTGCTTTTTTGGAAGCAGTCTCTCTTCACACATTCGGTTTCCCAACCCCGAGCTGAGAATATATACGAGTCTCTTTAAGTATATTACTTAACGCTCACAACATCCCTCTTCTCCGTATATTTTGACTCATTGTAATACAGGGAAGCGAGAGAGAGAGAGACAAGAGCCAGAGCAGGAGTGATGAACCAAATAATACGGCTGCAAGTGTAAATAGTAAATAATACTAAAATGCCCGCATATATACTAAAGTGCATTGTGTGTGAGAGTCGAGTTGAAAGTGCTGCACACGGGAGATAAGTATCATAATATTAGTCGGAACACGCATTCAATATCTATAATAGTGTAATAGTGTATGTATACAGACAACACAAAACTGGCAGATTCAGAGCAATAATAATAACAAGTTTTTTTTTGTACAAAATCCTTGAATAGTCATCATAATACGTAAGTGCTGTTACATTGTGTGTAAGGTATACTGAGAGAGTGGCACTACCAATACGTGATACGACCCTCTGTATTGTTAAAAGGAAATAACAAATAGAAATATTATTGATACAGATATCAAGCCATAATTTGATAGACCCTTTTACTCCTCCACCAGTCTCTCCAGCGCGTGATGTGCAAGGCATAAATACAGGAGATAATGTGGAAGTGTAAATGAGCTGTAAAAACTTTTAGGGATTGTGTGTGTTTGTTGGTTAAAATTTAATTGGCAGGTGATAGCAGACGTACACATACATCGCCGCATCCTTCTCTCTCACATAAACCATAATACGCGTAAATATTAAATGAGGACAGCACTTGATATCAAGTGGTAAACACCACGAGTCAAGAAGCTAATAACCTTTGTGTGGAGATGTGGCTTTTAACCAAAGGAAGTTCGTCGCGAGTGAGGCTTTATCAATTATAAATTGACCGTCGAGTCAGGATTCATCCTAGTTTGTGGTGTTTGGTTTTCGTAAATGCACATCTACCGGATGCATTTATGGGGAAATTGATTGCTGGAAGACGCATATTCACTTGACATTGTGTTGCACACTCGGTCCTGGATAAGATGTTGGAACGTATTCAGACTTTTGATATAATTAACCAAAGCGATTATTCCTGGAACTGTGTCGGTGTCTTTTAGTCTGTTGCATTGTGAAACTATTTTTACTGTGAAATTGACCGGAACGAACGCGCCGATTATTCAAGTTGTAAAAATTGCAATTTAGAGTGTATTGGATACATTTACAGTTTGACGAGTTGTGTACAGTGATAAAATGCAATAAAGGAGCTGTGAAATTGATATTACCACAATTCATCTAAAGTTCAGCATTGATGATAAAGTTTCTTTGAGAAGTGACCGTTGGTGTGTGTTAAGCCAGAGCGAACTCGCCAGGATAAAAGCATGGTATGTCTGAGAGTATTTTTATCTTTATGGTTATTTGTCATACGATCATTAAGTAGAGTAAATTTTTGTAGTTCGGAGACAAGACCAAAACACACGGCAGACGCATCACATTAATGAGTAAAAAACTACGTTGTGCAGTGTCAAAAAGTTTTGAATGGGTTGTCTCATATGAGATAGCTGTCATTTTTGTGCTCCATTATAGTTGCAAGGAGTCTGTCTCCATTTTCAGGAGAATTAAACACACCCACGCTGTCTGCTTTTCTTATTCCGAAGCTATTTTCTTATTGGATTTAGAAAGCATTGCAATAACAAAAAATATATTTGAAAATGCTTGTATAAGCTTGCTAAAAATAACCGTACGACAAATTGGGAAGTATATCATATGCCCTTTGCATTCATCAGAAAATGGCAATATTCTATATCCAGTCGCGTATCAAAACTGGATTCGATCCTGTACCAGCGGGATTGATAATCAAGCCTGATAATCTTCGATGACAATGAAATTGCCATCTACATAATAATAAAATGCACGTTTTATGTATCAGCGGGATCCTCCCATGGTTAATTGAAATCTCAGAGTTGGATCCTCACGAGGCGAAACCAAAGCGTCTCAATCAGAAGCTCACGCTCAGTGTACATTGAGTGAAATAAAAATGTGCACGTCTTGGCTGTATTTCCTTGATGACTCATTGTATTGGTATCTGATAAACTTTGCATCAACCTAATGAACAAAAAGAAAGTCCAGTCCATCCAATCCAATCATTCAGCAAAAAAAAAATGCTTTATTTTGGACTCTACATTGAAAAGATCTCTGCATTCTTCCCAACTTGGATTTTGTCTTTTCTGTTATGCAAATCTTTCAAGCATGTAATGGTCAAAGAGCCTACCGTACCATAGGGTTGTAGTTGTGTGGCCATTTTCTCTTAAAAGATTTAGCATCCTTCAATGGCTTCTTCCAAGAATTTCACACTTGTGGCAAGCAAGCCGGTTTAGCAATCATCCTCTCATCAACACCAACATTATCATTGCATGTTTATTATTGCACGAATGTACGTTGTTGTGAGCCATACGGCACAGAAATGTACTGGGTGTTAACATACTTTTTGACGAATTTTACACGCAAGTATTGACAATTTTACATGTATTACCTATACAGAAACCTCACACGCTCCTATCGTATACCTATGGCTTTTCTTTTTTACAGATGACGACGCAGTGCTTCCACTGCTGAAGACGACGACATTGACGAGGCTGATGATGATGTGACTAATCAAACACAGCCACAAAAAACACAACTTCCCGACCACTCTTTTCCTAAATGTTCTATGGGTATATGTTTGCTTTCTGCATTTCTTCGCATTGTTTCACTTGTCTAGGAGTGAAACGAACGGGCCTGAGATCGTATTTGAAGAGGTGTTAACGTTTGCTGAAAATACCATGCACGAACGATAAACAAATGTGAGAAGAGCTCTCGCCACAAAAACTGCTTCGAGTAGCACATTACGAGTCCAAAGGAACTCTGACGATGAAGATGCGTGTGGAGATGCCAAGTGCGATTTGAATTTGAAAAACATTGCAACTCGATATGACCATTGAATACACGACATAGCTCAAAGGACATAATAATAATATTCTATTGATGTTGACAACGGCGAGGAGCCAAGTGGTGTGCTGAAGATTGGAGTGAAATCGTGCGCTTAGGTGTGGCGTGGCAAAATCAGATATTTCAATGCCATTTTGAATTGGAAGAAAGTTTCAAAGTAGACAGCAGAATTGATAGTTTACATGCAAAAACGTGTCTGCCTTGTTTTTTAATGGTATTGACAACGCTGTGCCTACATGGAGCGTGGATTCAATAATGCTCTGTAGGCAAGAATAATAATTGTGACAACATAATAAGTACATGTGACATGGAAAAATGTGAAGAACACGTTCATTGTCCTGTTTAGTGAAACAAGCACAGTCCTTGTCGAGTGTGTCTCTAATATTGTTGTAAGCGTTTTTTCAAAAAGTGTTGTTCAATCAAGGAGTACTGAGGAATTCTTTGAACATACTATCTAGCAACATGGCTACAGAACTCAATATTGACGTAACTCAGTTGCCTCAGGACATCCGGGACAAACTGGCCGAGCTTGAATTGGAGCTTTCAGAAGGTAAGCGGAATGAATTCTTGGAATTTTCACACGCATAGAAAAGTATGATGGGATATTTTCACCAGTAAACTGGCTTGATTACAAAAAATTACTGCAATTAAGTGGTACAAACCCTTTCACGTGGTAATGACATGTCATATTTATGATTTGCAAACTCGAAATACCAAGTGTAATTGGCTCGTTGGGGCCACAAAACGATAATAACAGAGAGGTGGTTGTGTAATCTCGCCCAGAGTGGGGCTTACGTGAGGTCATGGCTTCTGGAAATTGATTTTGTCCGACTTTGTCCGTCCAGCCAATTTTTTTTTAGCTTTTCGGATGAAAGCATTTAATTTGATGGTAGTCTTTTTAGGCTAAAATTACTAGCTAGAAGAAAATCCAAAGCTTCATGTTCATCCAGAAAATCATGAATCGATACACTTTCTTATATATAAGCAAAAAATGAAAGTGAAGGCTTTGAGCAGACTGACATTTTGATGTCCCACTTCCGAGCTCGTGGAAAAGTTCAAAACCTTATTGCTTCTGCCTTCACTGCTTCCAGGCAGGAATGTTTGAGTGTTGAGGTATTTTTATCACAATATAGCCGACGGGTTCTTTACGTTTACTTTGTATTTTAATACAAGTTAATGATGTCGAAAGCAGTCCCACTCCAATCGTGGGAAGAAGCGAATGTGAAAGTGGAGCATTCTTTTTATTTTGCAAATGCGAGGCACTTGATGAGTACGTATTTGGTAAAGAAAAACATAGGTAATTATATTTCTGAACGCCAGCATGTTCTACTACCCATCATCTTTTTTCTACACACACCTACTCATCAAACTCTACCCGTACACGTGTCTCATATTTGGTACTGTGACACGACATTTAATGATGTATAGTCTGGAGTTCACGTAAAAACGAAACAAGTATGGCAAAAGAGTTGATTCCACAGTGGAATATAATCAGTGCTTTGTCAGAATACAAAAGACAAAAGCATTGCAGTAACGTTCCACTCTATTTTCTCCCCTTTCATAAACGAAAAAAAGTATGGCAAAAGAGTTGATTCCACAGTGGAATATAATCAGTGCTTTGTCAGAATACAAAAGACAAAAGCATTGCAGTAACGTTCCACTCTATTTTCTCCCCTTTCACGAAGAGAATGAATGAATGGAATTTGAAAGGAGGAAGGAGGGCATGTCAAAGATAGCAGCGTGTCATGAAAGCAAAAATGAAATCGATATGGAAGATTCCCACAGGAATCCATTATTCGTACACAAACACGAATATGGAATATGAATTTGCATGTGATGGAAAAATTGTGAAAGAGTATATTGCCTTTTGTCATCATAATAGTTTACTCAAATGTAAAGGTCGTTGAAAAGTTAGTAAGACACAAAATGGGTAATAAGTGTAAAGACTGGAGCAACCCTTTCAGGAGAAGTATGCTGAATTTCTCGTGAAATGGCAGCAATATTTTTCTACTTCCTCACTCCATTTCAGCAGATATATGTGGCAATAGGCAAAATTCTACTTTCACCGGAATTCCTCAACAGTTCCATTTGATAGGAAGGGTCATCCACCCGTGGAGGACACATTGTATTATTGCCATTACTATTGCAGACTAGGTTTTTAAAACATTTGGTGCATGCTAATAATTCTAGCACAATGACGATGAATATTATTCTAGGAAATAATGAAACTCTTCCAGAGGATGATTTTAGGAGTTGTAAAGATCATCGTAGCAAAATTGCTGCGCACATGAACGCATATTTGCCGCATGAAGTGTTTTCGTATCAGCTTACTACGTAGTATCACTCCACAGGATTTCTAGCAGATTACAAGTACGTATTTCATCCCTTCTTTAGAGCCTATGTGGCTGTTTAAGCGCTCAATTGCAATAAATGAATGCATACGCCGAGGTCCAGACTAATTATCTGTGTATCACCCTGTCACGAGCAGAGTCACTTTCGTAGGCTCGATTATGCGAAAAATTCGTGCAGTGACTTATTTTTACGCTGGTGTTTCGTACATTGGTTTCACGATGTGTGTGCACATCTTTTAATGAGCTCAGACATTTTGACTACTGTTGCTGAATAATATGCGAAGATAGAGGGGCAAGTGAGTATTTATTCCAGCTTAATGGCCCCCATTATAATCACTCCGACTCGCTAGTAAATATCAGCACGAAGCAAATCTGTGTGATAAATGAGACTCTTTAATTTGCACTGAACCTATAATCCATTTAATCCTAAGAATTAGGGCATATCGAGTCTAACGGGATAGCTATGTATATACAAGCTTGCGAAATCGACTCAGCTCACATCAGATGCCTGTTTTGTAGTAGATACGGTCTAGAGTTGCAAATTTACTACATTATGAAAGGACCACCATGACTGGTCTTATACCCAAGTTTGTATCAATTTCTCTCCGCTGTAACTCACGGTTTTTTGTGAGAATGAAGCGAAAGGTTCCATTAAATTCATTTTTCATTTGCAGCTGCTGTTTCAGTGACATGCATAGCGTGAAATGAATACACATTTCATTCTGATTGGACAATTAAAAATATGACTTTTAGAATTAGTATGAAACTCGAAC